>JAGPOY010001431.1:0-17444 GCA_018983105.1 Silene uniflora
TGGTCATCATCAGTCCAACACAGTATTATTGATTGCCATTTGCCAGTTTGCCACAAGAAAGAAAGAACAGAAAGAGACTCTAAAACCAGAGTTCTCATTTTCCTGCCAATTTTTGTTCCAATTGAATCAGGTACTCTACGTGACTACGTCATCTTATTTTTCCTGGCAATTTTTGTTCCAATTTAAAATTCTAATTTTGGACATGATCGTCAATTTTGTTCTTCATTTTACAGTGTTTCACAAACAGCAGGAATTAAGAAATGAAGTCAATTTTATCATCTGAGAATTTACTTCCCAAAATTAATCATAGTTATACAGTCAACAATGGATACCCAGTAATCCCTTTTCGCCTTACATGTTTTCGGCTATACGTTCGCCCGCCTCGCTTTTCTGTTTCCTCCAAGAAATCATCTTACCAGGGTAAATGCAGTTTTCTGATTCTGGTTTTTCGTTGTTTCCTTTTCATGGTAAGATTGTGTTACAGTGTGAATGAGACGGTCTTATTCTATAATTTGAGTTTACTGCTGATTGATTAAACTTATGCTGGACCTTAATAGTTGAACGTCTCTAATTCATATCTTCACTATTTTTGTATTTCTTCGCTATATTCGTAGCAAAGGGATTATACTGCCGGTTGTATATATAATCGGATAGAGTAAGAATTGGGTTGCTTCATGAAATTGCTCTAAGAGTATAAAATCATTCATGGCTGTCCAACCATCAGCGTAAGCTTTTGGTTGAGTTGGTTTCTTGGCATGGTATCGTAGTCAGTGAGGTCTGAGGTCTGCGCTGCATCCACACTTCAAGCTCCACGGGCTATCCTGTGAGGCGGCATTATCAAAGTTACCGATTTTGGAATTGAACTCCTTTGTATAACAAAGTAACGGAGTTAGGATTTGAGTTTTGGAATGTTGTCGCATAGTTGCTGGTAAAGAAATGTATCCCTGTAACTTGTAAGCAAAATTGTTAAATCTTTCATAGGAAGCCAAAATGTCGGGTTGTTTGATCTGCTATCTTCCATTTTCTGTGTTCATTCCGACTTTTTGTGGTATCTGTGTAATATCATGACAGATATATTGTGCCTAAAGACTTTCAGGAATACGTCAAGCCTAAACGACTTCTACCCGCCAGGGGGCTGGAAAGCTTAGGAGATGATACTCCAGATAAGTTGATTTCACGCCTTGGATCAGATGGGTCACAGTGTCTATACAAGATCGTGCTACGCACTAGCTCCCTTTATGGATCAGGCCTAAGTGACTCGAATGCTGGAGTGCTCGTCTGTATAATTGATGAACATGGTAATTCAATATTGGAGAGGATACCAGCCAATCTATGCCAAGACCATGATCAGCATTCTGCGGAATCTAAGGATTTCGATCATACCCATTTCTGCAGAGGTTCGCTTGACAAATTCGTGTTCTTAGGCCCCCAACTTGGACCATTACAGGCTATGTGGATCAGTCTCGAATCAGGTTGGCCTTTCTCAATGTTCATAATTTACTGAGTTGTCCACTTGTATTTTCTACTGCGTGTTCTGTAATTGCTGGACATATAAATTCATGGTCATATCATAAGTACTCGCATGCAAATCATTCACATAAAGACATTTTTGGTTGCATTGAGCCGTTGATTACTCTCGAGAAGTAGGCACGTCACATAATTGTTCATGTTTGATGTTTCTTTGTTAGTCACCTCAATCAAATATCATGGTTTCTTGAGTATGGTGTAAGCTGGGCAGTTTCATAGTAATGTTTTCTAAGGTCGGTTCACCATTTATCTCGATTGTTGTTTAAGAAGACAATGTTGTGGTTTAAGGTCAGGCAATTGGAGGTTAGGTGGTGCAAGCTTGACTACTCTGAGTTTTAGTAATCTTCAATCAGAAGAACGTAGTACAAGTGCAGATGCTCAACGCAATATCAACTACAAATTTGATGTAGAAGATGTGATGCTTGGGGAGGGGAGTGAGACGGGAATGATAGAACTGCGGCCTTGCCAGGTTACGGAGTGTGCTGGGTTTGACGAGTCTGAAATTTTAGACGTAGCCCCATCCTTGGCTGAAAGAAAGAGAATGAATGAAGAGAGTATGAAAGAGTACGCGAATCTAAAAGGGGCTCAACTCCTATATGATTTCATGCTAATATTGGGAGGGACCTCTATTTCAGCCGTTACAGGTGGTGAGAAAACCGCACTATCATTTTTGGTGGGTGGCAGCTGCGGCTTTCTGTATTTAATGCTATTACAGAGGTCCGTCGATAACCTCCCAGCTCCCGAGTCAACAAACACAACTCAGACTGACAAGGTCAGGGACCCGCTTCTATTGTCAGCCTTTGCATTCGGAGGTGCAGTCATATTATTGCTAGTCAAGCATGGCACACCACCAGGATTGGCACCTACAGATATTTTAGTTGGAATGCTTGGTTTTCTTTCTTCCAAACTTGCTGTCGTACTCTCGGCCCTCAAACCCATTTCTCTGGGGATGGAAGATAACAAGTGATGTTTGTGAATATAAACAACTGTTCCACAGTGTTAACCTTTCCGATACTTGTCTGAGTCATCTCAAACAATTACCTCTACAAATTGTTCTTTATATGTACGGGCTTGTAGTTGAGACTGCTGTAATATGGACAATAAGTCAGATGTACATATCCCATATCCGAAATTGTAGCCCTTGTAGCTCATTCGATGAACATCAGATCACCCTCGATAATACAGTCGGGCCTTGGGAGAGGCGCTTAAGATCGGAAAATGAGAAAGCAACTTCTTTATAAGAAACTGTTCTACTGTGTTGGCCTTTCCGATTGTCAATGTCGCTCATTAGGCACCAATAGAAATATACTCTATGCATTACAAATTCCTCACAAAATTACAGCCAAGAGAAGAGCTTAAGACCAGAAAATGAAAAAGCAACTTTGTTTAGAACGGAAAGTATTATAAAACCACTCATTCGAATAGAAAGTTAACTACAAAGTGTCTCTACATAGCCCCCACCCGCTTACTTAAACCATCCTAAATAAACAAAAAATGAACGGAAAAAAAAGAGGCCAAAAAGGACTGACAAAAGGCAAAGAAAAATGATGTTAAAGATAGCACAATGTTCGACGGAAATCATTACATATGCTAATTATGCTCCCATAAGCTTCACAGCCTCCCGCTGCAAATTTTGTTTGAATGAACGAGCATCCAGTTGAAAGAAGATTGATTATCTGCTTGCCTCACATGCGATTAGTGTCCAAACGCCACCTTAGAATAACAATAATAATAATAATAAACCTCGCTACACCAGACAGCTCCCCTCAATGTAGTACCAGAAACCACCTTGTTCGGCTGCTGAATTTAGAGGAAATAATCGGGTGTCCTTCTGGTCACATCTGGCTCTCCTCTCCTTGGAGCCGGCTCAAACTGCCATTAATTCATACACGGCTTTCTTATACTAACTCGATCTTTTTACAAGGTAAGCAATCGATACTGTCTAAATTAATAAGTCGGTAGATAAAGAAAGATCAACACGTACCTGAATAAATGTGTGGCCTTGGCAATCGTCCACTTCCAGGATGGATGCCATGTTTCCACAACGATAACAATAGTTAGGAGCACTGAAAATAGTCACCACTTTTTGATCCTGTGGAAAAGGTTATGCCAGTTTACAACATCAGCTAAAATGTCAACGAAAAATGACAACAAAACAGAGATAAGTGACAGAAATGCCACTTACATGAGCCCAGTTGAATCCTTCCATCACCAGCTGGTGGGCTCTAGCAATCAGCTTTAGGCTGTTGCTGTGATTAAACTGCTCTGATATGTCCTGAGAAGAGATCGTAATAGACAGAATAAATAAATAAATCAGACATGTCTAGTAAAATCAAAAGAAGCTAATTTCGGAAGGTATAAGGAAAGGGCTTCGTCAGCACAACAGTACCTGGCCAAAAGTATATCCAGCTCCCCTGGGTGAGATACCCCATCCGCAACGGTCGTCCGGGTCAGACCACAAAAGATCACACATAGGTCCCTCATGAGGGACTTCTTGGACACGATCAAAGTTCCTTATATTATCGAGGGTTTCAATAGAAGGGGACAAACCACCATGCAAGCAGAAGATTTCAGATTCCACCTGTCATTGAAATGCACATGTCAACAACCCAAGTAGAAGTACACCGATTAGCAAAAAAAACAAGACAATTGAAGCAAAAGATATATACTGACCAGTGCCGTCAGTGGGAAATAGTCAAATAAATCTGTGAAGACCTTCCAGACATTGGCATTTCCATACCTGGAACAGAAGATATTTGAAATCAAGACCACTTCACATTTTCCAACTTTACAAGTCTTACAATAAAATTTGAAAGTGTCATAATATTACGCCAACTACACTCTTGCCTAAGTAACAATCCATGAAGTTATCGCAGAATACTACTCTAAACCTCCACCAAGCTCATAATATAACAAACAAAATACTCCACAACAATTCAAACATAGTTGAGGTTAATCTACCTACAGGTACAAAATTAAAGAAACACACTGAATAAAAAATAGTTCAAAACTATTAGCTGGCAAAGAAGAGTCAAGCTGACAAACGGAAGAGTCAGACATAGAATGCATCCAGTTTGCAAAAATTCTCAGAAAGGTTGAATTTTCGTTTTTCATTGTTTATGATGCCACTGATGAGATGCGGAAACGAATGAAAAAGTCCCAACCACAAATAAGATTACCCAACAAAACGATAAAAAATGGTCCGCATGTTAATAGGTAAGGTAAACATAACAGGTATCACCATACAGTACTAAATACTTATCGTATAGCCACGCTGAACAAAGAATAGCTATAGCTTTCGGTACAGAATGTCACCATATACAGCCACACCCGTAGTATCCTACTGAAAGAAGCTTAACTGGTTAAGGGGATCTACATGCAGGTAGAACTAAGTCCTAACCTACTGCGTGGACAGTGCAGTAAAGAATGGAGTTCCTCTTGGTCTAGCAGATCCTAGACTCAGAAAATTGAGAACATGATTTAACTAAAAAAAACTAATATTTGGGTACTCACTTCCGTAGACATTCATCATAGAATCCATAGACTTGAGTGATCTGCAAAAACACCAAGTAACCATGAAATCAGTACAAACTACAAAGTCGCCGAGACCAAGAAAATAATAATTGTGAGAATAGTCTTAGGGTGTGTTTGGATGGAAGGAATGGAGGGGAGGGAAAGGATCCATTTCCCCCACCTCCAAGCCTAATAAAAATCCCTCCACCATAGAAAAGATTTGGAGCAAAACTCCACCTCTTCCTTCCCCTCCCTTCCCTCCCCTCCCTTTCCCTCCACTTTTGCTATCCAAACACACATTAGAGTGATACTATAAGCTCAGAACTCAGAAGGATCTTGCAAATGGAAGTATAGGAGCTAAGGGTCTAGGACTTGATAAATTATACCTGACGACTTTCGTGATTTCCCCTAAGAATGGTGATCCTTTGACGATAGCGAACTTTGAGCGCCACCAGCAGCTGATGAAAAAAAAAACTTTAAATTAGTAGTTCTCATTTCTACAACAATAATTACCATGCAAAATTTTCAACCATGATAGCAACTAAGAATCAAGTTCTCCTCCGACCATCCCATTTGCATGGTGGAATAAAAGGTATAATAAAAAATAAACCATTAATGTAAGGGTCTAATTGATGCTGGACAATTATCCAAGGTCAAACACCTTAAATTGTACTCCCTCAAATTCACTGGAATCATACCCCTTTTTATTTTCATCTCATTAACTGACGAATACCATTTCCTCATTTTGCATAAGTAAAAGTTACAAATGACCATCACATCCTCATAAAGCACCCAAAGGCCACACTCGCACCTCTTCTAGTAAAAAGAAAGGGTATTTTGGTAAACTTCAAGCACTTGGCCCACTTTTCTTAAAAATCACCCAAAAAGCAAATGTTGTGTTTCTAGTGAATCGGAGGGAGTAATGGAGTAGAAGGGGAAAAAAATCTAGGACCAAGGCAACCACTTATACACCACAAACGCATTCATCAAGCCTTGGTATAACACTCATTCTCGCACCATCTAACTGTACAAGTCATGGTGCTTTCTAATCACTAAAATCTGGAATAAGAGGCCTGTCTAATCTGCATCATGACAAAATAAAACATAGACCCAGGACCGACTGATTTCAGTGGATGTCCAGTACAATTTAAGCAATTCAAGACCTTCAATGAGGTCAAACTTTAAAGCTCAAAACACGTAAGAACACGTGAGTGACAGAAGTGATCTTGTAAGTGCACACCCGCATAAATACAACTAATCCCAAAAGAGCAAATTAAAAAAAAAAAAAATTGATATTATGAACACAATCTATCTAAAGCTCTCATGGCAAGAGTAAATAGATGCAGAACGACAAAAGTATGTTACAGTAATCAAATAAAAAAGAAAAGGATAGTGTACGCACCGTTACAGTTTCAACTGAATAGTATCCACGATCAACATAGTCACCCATGAATAAATAATTGGTATCTGGGCACTACAGGAGTAGAACAGGGGCCAAAGTAAGCATGATACAAATATATCAGTAAATAGAAAATTATTAATATACAATTGCCATTTGCACATGAAAGGAGATGTTCGAAAGCAAACTGGCAACTTATATCCAACTCAATCTAATTGAGTTTAGCAAATAGACAAAAAAGATGCTGTAAAATGTAGACAGACCTTTCCCCCAATACGGAAAAGCTCAGCAAGGTCATGAAACTGTCCATGGATGTCACCACAAATTGTCACAGGACTTTTCACTGGCTGCAGGCCAACACAATACAAAGTGATTAGCATCTTGTAATATCATGGTTTTATCTTTCCATGAAATGTTTTCAAAAAGTAGTAACCGTTTACAGTCCAATGTTATACAGAAGCTGATTAACAAACTAAATGCAGTGCAACAAGAAAGAGCAGATCAAGACAATCACACCAACATATGAGAAAAGGACAAAGTTCAGGAGCTGGAGCAGCAATAGAATCCCCCAAGTGCACCAAATAAGAAATTATGTGCACAGATCTACGGAACCGAGCTATGCTGTATTTCTATGAGTTATTGACCCCACAAGGTAAAAGGAAGAACAAAATCAATTGAAATTTTTGCCTTAATTTTGAAGTGCTGTCACTTGCAGAACCCTAAGGCCTAAACATAATACAAACCAATTTAAAATTTTTAAAGGTTACGGGGTAGCTTCTCCAATGCTAAACAGGCTTGTAAGTCAAAAAAGTTCTTGCATCCCAAATTTAAACACTAACAATCTATGCTACTCCCCGGAGTGTCCGGTACTTAGAGTGCCTGCCAAGACACAGCATTACGACACTTCATTTTAGGGCAAAAGTGAAAAACTTTTCAAATAAAAAAAAACCGCGTCCGACACTAGACACGACATCATGTCTGAAACTTGTTAACCAATATCAAGCTTATAGCGCAATTCCAGAAAGACTTCCAACTAACCAATATCAACATCAATTCAGCCGTGAGCAATGCGTATAGCAACTACCAAATCATCAGTTAATCAACGCACCTGAACATTGCTCTCCTCCATCAGTATCTCCTTGGCCTTGTCGCATAAACCCCTAACCTACATCACCCAGAACACAATTTCACGATTAAGTACACATCAAAGATTGAAACTTGGCCCTCAAAAACACAAGCATTCTTGCATCTACACTGAATTCTACCACAACAAAGAACCGAATCTGTTGAAGCGGAGGACCAAATCACAAACATCATTAACAACCTATATAAAGAGCTAGGCCTAAGCTAGAGAAGTACATAAAACAACAATAGCACCTCCAACGGAGAGCAAGACCAAAAGAATGCAACATTTAACCGAGAACAACGAAACACAAGCCGCAACATGCAACGAATTGCAAACAGTAATAAACAATCTCGTTCTCTTTCACTCAAAAGGCACCACCTTCCTCCCAACATATCTACAACAATCGCTACAAAAGGCATCTTCACCGGAACATGAACCTTATTCAGGCAAATCGACTTTCGAAAACGTTGCCTTACGTCATTCTCAGCTAAATAACGAACAATTAAAGATATACTAAACCAAAAAAACATCCGATTCAAACAAAAACGATGAATCCTGAACAAATCGAACAACTTTCCACAAAAAATTCAGCTAATTCAACAAACACGAGCTAAAACGAGCAGATCAAGACGATTTAAACCTAAAATCAAACAAAATAACAAGATTTCATCATCATTTTTCACAAAAATCAAACAAATCTCACACATTTTCCAAACAACATCCAAAAAACACCGAAACAATCAGAAAAAAGACTCGATTTCATCAACATTTACAACAAAAATCAAACAAACTCAAACATTTCCGTAACAACGCCAAAATAATCACAAAAAACAGCGAAAAATCAAGGAAAAACAAATCTGACCTCTTGTTCAGAAAGAGGTTTGCATTGCATAAGCTGAGCGATCTGTTCATCGAGATTAAGATGCGAGTTAGACGAAGGAACTGGATCGAAACTCATCTTGTCCGCAAATCGAGAATCAGATCTCTTCTTCGATTAAATTCAAAATCAGAAACCCTAGATTTGGCGATTTTCCCCCTTTCGACACCGTCGTTCTATTCGCCGTTTCCGAAAGGAAGAGAGATAGAGAGAGAAAGAAAAAGGAAAAAAAATGAAAGGGAAAAATATAAAAATTAAAAAAATAATAAAAAAGATAAGAGGAAGAGTGAGAAAATAAGGGAAAGAGAGAGAATGGGAAGGAGGAGAGAGGAAGAGAGAGCGGTGGTGGTGGATTCTACAAGTACCAACAAAGGGGAAAGTATTACTCTGGATTTTTGATCTTGATCCGTTCACCACTCCTTTTTTTTTAAATAAAAAATATATTATTTTATTATTAAAAAAATTATAAAAAAAAAACTATTTGGATCTTAGTAAAAAGAAATTATTTTTGGGGTTAATTATTACTCGGATTGACAAAATTGAATTGATCTGAATAATTTGATTCGTAGTTATTTAGAGTCGAGTAAAAATGACACGAATTTGACTAACGATTTGAATTTACTTAGCTGAACCTAATTATATGAGAATAGTATAACTTGTTAGGATTTTTAGGAACATAACTTGAACTAGCTTGAATGCGAAATTACTTAATTTTACGTGATTTGGCTCAATACTTGCAATAGTTATATGATTTGAAATCGAAAGGACCCTATCTATACACTCTACATTCTACTTGATTAACGTGTTTGTATGGTCCACTTTAGTATGAAAGAGCAAAATAATTTCACTTTACTAAGAAAAAAGAAAATTGGATTATTTGTAAGAAGAATTTGAGTTTGTTTAATATATTTTCAAAATAATTAATGATTGTAATTTGAAATCTTTGGTGGGGTGGGGGGGTTGTTATGTCCAAAATAGTTTGAATAAAATGTTGATTGTCTGTTTAAAAAATATCGATTACTTAGAAATTGAAGTTTTTTAATCTTCAAAAAATGTTGAAAGAGAATCAAATTTAAGTTTTACTGTCTCTACTTAAAACAAAATTGAATTGAGACAATATAAAATTTCGAGTGAGTCTGAGAGTGTCAAAGTCTGCGTCTGAAAATAAAAAATGTAGTGGAAATTGAAATGGCAAAGTCTAAAGTCTGCAGATAAGTTTGGAGATAAACTTAGTCTAAATTCAAACCAAAAACATGTACATCATATATGATAAAGTGAATAGTGCAAAGTGGAGTTGAATGGAGGGAGTATGTTTCTACCAACATAGGAAGTGTCGTGAGTTTTGAATCTTTTTTATTAGTCTTCATATTTTATAGTCCCTCTCATTCACTATAATGTTCCCATTTTCCCAAAACGGATTATTCAAGTAATGTTCCCATTTTCTTTTTTGGTAACTTTTACTCTTATTTTATTCATTCTCTCTCCTATTACCAAACCCCCACACAACTCTTTTACTCCTATTTTTATTACTTTATTTAATGTTTTGGCCCTATCATTTATTATTTAACTCATAACAATTCATCCATCTCTCTTATCACCAACCCCACACAACTTTTTTACTCCTATTTTAATACTTTTTCTTAAGTATTGTGCAAAAAGTAAATGAGAACATTATGATGAATGAAAGGGAGTACATTATTACAATATTACATATGGTAAATGTATACTCCTTAATCCTTGTATATACTCCGCCTCAATTAGGATTACATTGTTTGTACAAAGACTAATGATACGGCGGCATCAACCATTAGATAATACTGAATCTCGATATCACCCTTTTATATGTCTATATAAAAATTATAGTATTAATGGATTTTATTACGTGTATTGAGAAGGTGGTATCAAGACTCGCCTACTCGAAATCACCGATGAGCCCATCTCGTTTCCCTTTACGGTGTCGAATAAAGTGGATCACCCATGAGATTGAGCAATTGACCATATAAAGTTCGATTTTTTTAATGAAGTTTATATGTTGTACAGAGGTAGTATCAAAACTCGCCTATTTAAAATCCCCGATGATCATCTAGTTTTCCTTTACGGAGTCAAATAACGTGAAACAGAATTTACTAACGCAACACTATAACAGGCGTACACGACACATTTGTTGAACTACTGCTGCTGCTATTTATACACCAAAACACAGAAAATTTCTATGCATCATGGCTTCACCATTAACAATTCTCTCTTCTCTACTAATCCTCTTCACAATTAACCCTTACACCCCAACCGCAACCGCAACAACCGTAACCATCCACGAACTCCTCCCACAATTCGGGCTGCCACCTGGAATCATACCGGACTGCGTCACAAACTACACATTCAACCCTGAAGACGGGGAATTACAGGTAGAGCTAGGTGAACAACCATGTTACGTACAGTTAGATAATTACTTACTGTCATACGACATGCGAGTTAGCGGGTTTTTGAAACTTGGTTCGATTACTAAGTTGACGGGTCTCAGGATGAAACGACATTTGTTTTGGGTTGATGTTGACGAGATTAAAGTCGATTTGCCTCCTCATGATCTTGTTTATTTTCAAGTTGGACTTGTTAATAGGAAACTCGATGTCGAACTGTTTCAAACTGTTCGTTCTTGTTCTTCTAGTAAAAGACTGCTTACCAAGGTTTGTTTCCTTTCTTTTCGAGTTATGATAGTATTACATCAGGGCCGTGACACTAAAACACGACCACGCAATGATTTTGAGGGTTATTGTAACAGACTGGCCTTATTCTAACTGAATTTTATGTTTATTCTTAGGCATCATTTTGTTCTCTCATCTACCATATTTGATTCGGTTTAAGTTTAAGACGGATAATGTCGTCTTAAACAAAAATTTGTGACCTAGGAATTAGTGCATTGCTAGCCTACGTGGGTGATAACTACACTGAACGCCTGTTCTTCTTTACAGTTGAGATCTCAGGTCAATGTGATGCAGCAAT
Source organism: Silene uniflora (assembly GCA_018983105.1). Classification (NCBI taxonomy): domain Eukaryota; kingdom Viridiplantae; phylum Streptophyta; class Magnoliopsida; order Caryophyllales; family Caryophyllaceae; genus Silene; species Silene uniflora. The sequence goes on from JAGPOY010001431.1 coordinate 11,443, forward strand.
TGGTCATGGAATAGGCAAAGCAGACAAGATTCAATAATTAATGCTGTAAGATAAGTCACTAGATTAGTGATGTTACAAGCAAAGTGTCAAGTACTTGTAAGATCGTCTTACAGTGTAAGACGGCCCTTTATCGATTAAACACTCGTTTATTCATCCCGACTCCCGAGTAATGCTCATGTAAATGTACATCAATAAATAAAGCAATCACTTTTAGTCTTAAAATGCAAGTGTCTTTTGCTAATAGTATTGATAGCATCATTACAGAGTTTCACATTCGAATACACGATAAGTGCATAAAAAACATAATCCGGTTTGTAAACCCTCGATTTAAAGTTCAAGGGTAATTACATAGTACATACAATTGTCTTCATAAAAACCTAGATATTATGCATTAATTAATACTCCTAATAAGCAGATTGGAGACCAAACTCTCCTGTTAATGTTGAGGCATCGGCCATCTCAAAATCTGCGTTTAGGAGGATGCAACGTCCCCTACTCTGTCAGCAGCATCGGGATGTCATCATTAACACCAGGTGGAAGCTGCAAACGACATTAATCAAAACATTAGTAATTAGTAAATGAACCAAGTACTCCGTGTATAAATGGGATCATGTACGCAAGAATCGGTAACATCTCATGCATTGTAACAGCTAATTAACTCCGTCAATGTACAGGAGCCAAAATCAGTTCAGCTTCTCAATTTTTGGGTGCTACAGATCTTACAGTCGATACTGAACCACCCGACCAACCGTGATTGGCAGGATAGATAGAACGAAAGAAGAGTGGACAAAGTAGGAAGAGCCCACAGAGGCTAACATAGTATGTGACGAAGAACAAGAAAGGGAAATTTCTGCGGCGTTTCTAGCAGATAACTATACAGAAGCCATCACATCACAGGCTTACCACATGACATGGGCCATATATAGGCAACAGGCCAACAATGCACACTCAAATAGATACAGTACATCACCTATTTCAAACCAGGACAATTTCATGGCCATAATCCAATGTTTGTTTGTCGTTGCGAAATTAATACGGAATTGAAGATTTGGTTTTGAAGAGTCTAATTTTAGATCTCAAGTAGTCAAGGTAGAAAACCAATAAAACAGAATGTTGTTACTGATTGAAAAATGAGGAAAAAATTTCTTTGTCAATGTTGTGGGGTAACAACAGAAAGCAACCAAATTCGTTACGGATGTACAATATTGTGGAACTCTCTCGAATATGTAATTATAGGCGTTCAACTTCGGATTAATAGTATCAGAGCGCCAAACTTGTAATCATTGGCATCAATTTGTCCGTTAGACAGCCAGAACGACAAAAGATAAGAAATCTATTTTAAGTAGCTAACCTCAAGTAATCTGATCAAAGTTCTTCGGAAAACAAACCGCATACTCAGAAAGTCACATTTACTCACATATCAATGCTCTTCAGTGGCATGAATGCATGATTCCTTCATGTAAACACACTATCCATATCTAAATTACAATCCATTTTTCGGTTCACAACTGTAATCCTACTTTTGGCAGAACACTTGCATACATTATCGCTCAATCTAGACTACCAACATAAACTTTCAACAAGATAACCAATCGTACAACCAACACAATCCAATTTCAAAATCTTCGGTGAAATGACTCCTCCAAGACCCAATATCTGTTTCGAAAATACTTTCCTAAACTGACATTTAGGGTCAAACAATATTAATGATGACGGGAAAAAGCGTCTTTGAGGTGGATTGATACTCAAAACATGTAAATATTGCGAAATTTGTGTACAGAAGATGAGGAGGAGCTTAAAAGCTAACCATGCATTCAATCAACATAATTGGATTCTAGCTCAATGGAAACAAAGGAAAATACTACAACCGCTTGTAATTACACCTACCTGAAAGGTACTGAGCTCATCTGTAAGTGACCGAGTTTATTTACAAAGTCGCTAAGCTAGGTTTATAGCTGAACTTAATAACGATGCAATCGGTTATAGGATCAATTAATTGCAGCTCGATTAATGATGCCACCATAACCAAGCAATCACATTCTTTCTACGATGATTCAGTATTCTTGACGTAATCACAATGACGCAACATTTATCACAAAATCTACTTCCCTAAGATTATAAATCCCCAGGCTCAAAGCATCATGGTCAAACTTGGCTACAATTGACTCTCTACTAGGGACTACCGGGTAGATAATATCTTTCCTCCGTCTCAATCATTTATTTACCTTCGATTAAAATACTCCTCACAAACAATCAAAAAAAAAGGTAAACAAATGAATGGGGCATTGGAAGTACTCGGTAAAGTCTATGTCCCTGAAACGTAAACAAATGATTGAGAAATCCAAATACGAAATATACTTCTCCCTCCAAAACCAAACACCCCATTTTCTTTTGCATGATCTACAAGATATATAATATGGGAAGTCGGGAAGGGGGATGAGGATTCGAACCTGGGACCTAACGTCCATTATACCTCTATCTTAACCACTAGCAAAAAGATCTCGGGTTTTTTAATAACACATGTAAAAATACACAATTATCATACTCTTATATTAACAATAAAAACAAATGATCGGAACAGAGGCAGTAAAAACGGACAAATTACCTCAAAATTAAAATTCCAAGAGCGGAGACTCGAACCGGAACCAAAAGTCAAGCGATTCTTATCACAAGAGCGAACATTCAAAAACTGATCAACACCAAGCTTCTTATTAATAATCCCAACTTGAAAATAAATGGAGCTAGAAGGCGGTAAATCAACTCTAATCTCATCAACATCAAGCCAAAGAAACAATTTCTTGACCTGAATACCTTTCAAATGAGTAATCGACCCGTATTTGAGCTGACCCGTTATCCGTTTCTCGTAATAAACCGTGTAATCGAAGTTAATGTAGCAAGTATCCAGCAAATTAACTTGGAATTCACCTGTTTCGGATAGTGTATAGGATTCCACACAGTTTGGTAATAGACCGCTTGGTAGACCGTATTTGTTTAGGACTTCGTAAACTGTTGGGGTTTGGGTTTGAATACGGGTTTCGGATCGGGTTTGGGTGAGGATGGTTAGGAGGAGGAGAGGAAGGAGGAGGTTTTTGGTTGGTGCCATTTTTGAGTTTGAGTTGTGTAATTTGGTGAATTTGTGGATTGGTGTGGGGGTTGAATGGTTGATATAGTAGTGTTTGTGTTGGTATGGGGGTATTGTCGGATCTGAAAAGGTTGACCCGAGATTTGAAATAGTCGATAATATAATAGTGTAGTTGGGCGGCTTGGGGTATGTGGTAAAATGTCGTATTTGATAAGTTTTACTCGAGATCTGAAAAACAGTCGAGGGTTTATGTTATAACGTTTTTTTAAAACATATTTAAAAGTAAATGTGAATAAATATTGTGAAATTAAATGTTTTTTTTTGATGAATTTATTAGAGTTATTGATTATGGATTTATGGGTGTTTTTTTGGTAGGAAGGAAATTTGTTGTAGGGTGAAAATGTGGAATTTGGTGTTGGCCAAACTGACGTGACAACATGATCTTATTTTGAAAAGTCTAATTTTAGATCTTATTAGTAGTCAAGTAGACAACCGATAAGAAAAAACGTTACTATTATTAAATTATAAAAATCTAATTTGTTACGGTTTATATAACTTGAAATAAATGTAAGGTGATTATAGAAATCATAAAGTTAAGGGCATAACTTTGTTTCAAACCTTATCACCATAATGATAAAGTAGGTTATTGTTAACAGTTCGGCATTCGAATTGGGTTTATGTACTCGAAATTGTTTAAAGTAATTTTAAATTTTAAATAACTTTGTAGTAATATATACGGAGTAGTTTATGAACAATTTACAAAGTACAACTCTATGGTAGGTAAGATTTGCTCTAATTGATGAACCAAACTCTATTAAACAAGATTCTAATTAGGTCCTGTTTTTGTGTCTAAAAGAAATAACAAGGACAAATATAATATCCTTGCTTCATCAGTTAAGCCAGTTAATACTCGTAAAATAAAGAGGTCATAAAAGACGACGATATTTGAAATGGCCCTTTCCTATTGGATAAGTGTGACTCGGCCGAAATAGATCTACCGTCTACATCGATAATTGATTTTATCAAGCGGATGTTACGGGATAATCTAGTTTAATGCATGTTGATCTTACGGATGAAGAGACAAATTACGATAAAATTTGGTATAGTCTACGTGTATCCTTACCATTTCAAAGCACAAACGGCCCTATAGGCCTTCTAAGGGTCATGGGCTTGGAAATTGTCTTGTGGCCTTGAATAGTTGAATCGGTTTGAGATCAAACTTTACAAATACTACTTACCTACTCGTCACCATTGTATCCATAGTCCAATACAAATGGCCACTGCGCTGGTGGAGCTAGTGACGCTCGCTCTTGCTGACGGTCAAAATTTTCGAAGTTTTTAGTTGAAACTTTTCAAAAAATTTCAAATCCCCCTTATCTCATCACTCTTTTACCCATGCTGGAGTCAACTTTTGGCTTCGCCAGTCGCCACTGTATATGACACGGTTTTAGTATAGCGGTTAATTAAGATGGAGGTCTAGTGATAGTAAGTTGTGGATTTGAATTCTCATTTTGTGTAGGGTACGTTTGTACTCTCTCGCATTCACTAGAATCATACTATTTGACTCAAATACTGATTGTACTCTCTCGTATGATTCCAAATTTCTAATGAATGGGACGAAATACTGATTGTAGGTATTAAGTAAAACTGCAGTAGGAGCTAGCACCTATGGCTTAGCCATTTCTGATGGTGGCCTAAGCCAGGGAGGCCATGGCCTCAAATCTGCTAGCCACAGCCAGGCCAAGCCAAGTCATGACAAGCTAGGCCAAGCCATGACCGAGCCATAGCAGGTCACAGCTTTGGAAATTGCAGCAATGATCAGGCCAGCCTGTTTCCCAGCCAAGAAAAGCCAGGCCACTCGAGCCAAGACCAAGCCAAGGATCAGCAGACCTCATGGTCAGCTGAATCATCTTATTTCTAAGTCCAAACCAAGTCCCAAGGAGCCAGCCAAAGTCCATACAAGATTGACAACCACAAACTCAAAACTAAGCCATGTTGTAGAAGAGGACAAGGATGCTTTATGGAAAAGCAGATTGCCATTTCTGGCTAAACAGAGAAAGAGACTTATGTGAGGCCTTGAGCATGGATTTATCTAGTTTCAGTTAGCACCTCACAACTAGAAAACAAGCCACAGCTCGAGGCACATAAGCAGCCAAGCCACAACAGCTACCTGTCCCCATCAGCCTGCATTGCTTTTGTCCTTGCTCAGTTTCCATTTAATTCATCTTGTCTTCAGTTTGTAAAATATTTATTTAATTTTATGTAATTCCTAGGAAGGATCCTGGCCCTTGGATGAAGTATCTCTTATTTGTAAACCCTAGAGAGTTGGCCTATATAAGGACCAAGCCATTGTCTGTTTTACTCAGACTTTTATGAATGAAACCTGAGAATTTTCTCTACAATTATCAAATCTTCATAACTTAGCTTAGCCTTAGTTATAAGTCAGACTTAATAATCTCTTGTGCATTGCTTAAAGGTTGATTAAGAATCTGTGGTGAGTTTCTGAAATTATCTGTGCTTTGCTTGAAGTTTCAGTCTCTCATTGTCTGTTAGTTTGGTTCAAAGTCTGTGCTTTGCTTGAATTTGAGTCATTTTAACACCCCAAATTAACTTAAGAGTCTCTTGTGCCTTGCTTAGAGTCTTTTATGTTGATTATATCCCCTTTTTACAACAAGAAATTCATTCAATATCAGGTTGCAGGAGTTCTGTCTGAACTTTGAAAAGCTGAACCTGTTTGTGAATTTATTTAAAATACTTAGGGTGCTTGAAAATTCCTGAAAATTGGTACAGTTTGAGATCTTATATTAAACTAATTTATCACAAAGTTTCATGATTTTTAAAAATCATTTGCTATTTTTAGTCGAGCTCTGATTGTTCATTGCATTGTGTGAAAACTGGGTTTGTCAGTCTGTCAGAATTA
>JAGPOY010001432.1:0-17438 GCA_018983105.1 Silene uniflora
TATTCTAGATTATATTCTAGGCTACACTCATTGATTACTATAATCGTTACTTTTAGCCTTTAGAAAAAAAAAAAAAAAATTCACAAATAAATTGTCTACGTACTGTATGCGTATGTGTGACTTTTGTCAAGCAAAATGACAAATTTGAACATGGAATTTCATCGTCCCTCCTTTGATATTTGATTTAAAATTCTTTTTCTTCGTTAAAGGTGGTATCTAAATTGATTTTTTTTTTGGAGTTCGAAAAGCATAACGTTCTCCACATCTTGAAATTAACGGATAATTTTCCGTTTTCTCTAAATTTGTTTAGGTCCGATTAGAGTTCCTAACAAATTATTTGATTTTCGACAAGTCCGAAAAGCTTAACGTTCTTGTTCGAACAAAATTTCTAGCGAGTCTTATTACTCGTTTATCTTACCAACCTTACGAAGATCAAGAAGATTAATGAAGATGAAGAAGATCAAGATCAATGATTTCAAATATTTCTATTTTCTGCAAACTCATGGAAATTTTATCAAATTACCATGAGTTTGAAGGGGGATGTTAGAGGATATTACAGTATCGTGTTGGAATATGTCGAGATATCGACATATAGTAATTTAGGAATATGACATCGTAATATGTCATATAGAATAAATGAGATATTAGCGAATATTCTAGATTATATTCTAGGCTACACTATTTGGTTATATATATGATCGAGTTGTATCAAAGCATGACGAACGACTATCATTCAATAATACAACAATCTTTTATGAATTCTCTACCTCTCGATTTCTAATATATAGTATAACTTTTTTTTGTAAATTACAGCTAAAATCTCACATTTTTTCTAAAATTACACCAACTTGAGAATTCCGGTGAATTTTGTCAAAATATGACTGATATACCATTTATTCGCTGAGATTAGAGAAAGTGTATCCTTTGTTTACAAGGATATGTAAAATGAAAATATTGTACAAAATAACATTATAAAGTAAGGACCTGTTCTTTTGGACTTAATTTCAGCTCTATTCAGTTCAGTTCAGCTCCATTCAGTTTAGTTCAGCTCTATTCAGTTCAGTTCAGTTCTTCTATTCACAAATTACTCTTATTTTAGTTTAGTTCAGTTCAGTTCAGTTCAGTTCAGCTCCTTTAAGTAGTTCAATTCAGCTTCAATAAATTCAGTTCAGTTCAGTTCAGTTCAAACAATTTCGGTCCAAGAGAACAAGGCCTAAATACAAACACATCGACTCATATCATAATTCTCCCATGTCCCCAACTTCCCAACACCCAAATAACTTTGCTACTGCATCATTTAATGCAGTACCCGCCAATTAAACCCTATTTCCCTCCATTTCCCCTTCCACTCCCCCAATTATTGCCGCCAATTTAACCACACCACCACCATTTCCATCAAACCCTAGTTCTCCAATTCATCAAATCTCCGTCCCAATTTCCCCAATTCCTCCACCAAATCCACCTCATCGATTTTAATTCCACATGATTCCTCCGACCTACATTCCAATTTCCCCCAATTTCCAAACCCTAATTTCCTTACACTTCTCAAATCATTTATTCTCGGTGGTACTTGGTGGAATTTGTGCCATTCTCAACCCCTTACTCCCCCGCCACCGATTTCACCAGCACCGTCGCAAATAACCGTCTTTTATGCTCTACGCCGGATTTGGGGGTTGATTGCTCATGATAAATTTTGTTGTTTTTAATTTTCCGGCTTTCTATAGCTGCTGTGAGCTTATCTCTTTCTTTTGTTTGATCATTTTCTACAATTTTTTTTTTCTTTTTTTTTGAGATTTGCTATGTTCTACCATTTGTTTTTGTAGAATTATCTTAACAGTAGCAATAAGTTGGATTTTGTGTTGGCGATCTTGTGTAAAACGGTTTTACACTAATTTAGTGTGAAATAATCCTGAACATTTGGTCTTCCTTGGGACTGTAGGACCGTCGTAACCGTTTTATGATAAAATGTTACCATTTTCCGTATAAAGAGTGACCACCTGTTTATCATTAGAAGGAGATAATTTAAGTGACTGAAAAAGGTGGTTGATTTTGTATGCATAAGGTCAAACATGTCTTATCATCAGATTTATGTTTGGGATGCTAGTTAAATTGTTGGAGTTGGATTGGATTAGTCGTTATGCCTTTGTGTCTCTGGATTGGGAGGGTTATGAAGTTAAAGGTGTAGGTATGAGAGTCATGTCATTGGGATAATTAGTGTTGATTCATGATAAAAAAAACTACCAGGACGGGAGGGTTATGAAGTTATTTTGCAAGTCATGAAATGAGCGACACTTTTATGGGCCTTCAAAGTGAAAGATATGTAACAAAGTTGAGGTGACAAATTAAGGAGATAGAAAGGTTTAGTTCAAGCGAAAACTTCATATTATGATGCGGACAATACCGAGTAAAGGCTACTATAAAGGTTATAGAAATAGGATAATAAGGTACATATTACGTTTTGGGTAATACGGAGTAGGTATTAGAGGATTTGTTCTATAGTGGTTGTTATATTTCATTTGGTGGTATAATGTCAGGCTAGCTCTTAGGGTGTGAAGTTGATTTTGAGTTCATTTGGTATTCATACACATTGTGTATAGTAGTTGTCTACTTTGATTTATGAATTTGAACATGCTTTGTGAAATAAGTCACATTGAGATGAGTTGTCGGGGAATTGCTTGAGACTTCTGTTTGCGGAAATTAGTTTTGAAATATGCTTAGTAGGGTAAGAGAGCTATATATTGGGGTTTCTTAGCGATTCTTAATTTTTGGCAAGTTGATGCACGAGGAGAATGAGATGAGTTTTGGTTTAACAATGCAAGTATTGATTATGATTATTATGATAAAAAAAATTGAGAATGTGGAGCTGAATCTAGTATGGTGTTTGAATTGTCGTTCTTTTTTACCCTTTGATTTGTAGGTGAGGAGTCTAAACATTATACTTCAGGTGAGAAACCAGCTACTTTTGTTCCTTTTAGATTTTAGGAAGTGGATTTTGGATCAATGGGGCTATGTGGTTGAAAAGGGTGATGATATATAGTTGTGGTGTTGTCGTTTTTCATTTCTAGCTTTAATCGTTTTGTGTGGTCTTAGGGCTAATGTGTGAATTTTGGAGTTCAAGAGAGATAGAAACATTATACTATCATCATTTTCATACCCTTATTCCTCTGATGCTCTCAAGAGGTTTCTGGTTGTATGATCATGTTTGTATGTAACTATGACAATTGTATCACACTTTGTTGGTGGATTATTTTTAAATTACTAATTCCATGCCTTTGTAACTGACTAACTGTTCTTAAATGTCTGTTGATCAGTTGATCTTGGATTTGTATTTTCTTAGATGCTTAGTGGCTTAGTGCACATAGGAAAATTTGTCTTGTGTTGTTGTATGTGCTTGATGCACATTTGTAGAAATTCATAACCTATTTAGTGAGTTAAGTTACTTAACTAGAGTTAGATAGTCAACCCTTGTATAATGTAACAATATCATTTTACATTTTCTCAGTTTCAATACAACAACTTTTTCAAACTAGAATATTCTCCGTCTCTATTCTGTTCTCTCTATTCTGCTACAATCTAGAAGCTTCATGTCAATGGCTTCCATTTATGTTGCTAGTTTTATCAACATGGGAATTGGATTTGGAATTGATTTTAGTGCTTGTGTGCAGAGTGGTGTACCATATGGCTGAAATGTGTAGATTTTTATGTTTGGAACCTTTGAAGCCTGGTCCTAAGTTCAGATCTCTTTGTTGTCTAGTATGTATGTGATATGTAGTCGTCGATCGTGTTGAAAGCATTTTACGATGGTGGTGGGTAGCTAAATTAATTAGAATGACATTAATTATTAGAATCATTTGCTAGTTCTATGTTGGCAAAAAGTGTATGCATCCCAGGCAATGATAAGGATTTAGGGTGTCACGATGATGTTAAAGACAACCAATTATCTATGGTTGACAGGTTAAGGAGTCCTTTTCTCGATGGGGTATTGTTTTTGAGAATAAATGAATTGTCGGGCTATGATATACTAGATTATCCCAATGGTTTTAAAACGTGTTTTCCAGTGAAAGCTTAGATAAGATATTAATCGTTAATAGTGGTGGTTAGTTGCAATGCATGACTGAGGTTCAAAATAGTACCATGTCATGGTGTCCAGTGATTCGTAAATTTGTGGCACATAATATGAGTATTGAGGATGAATGTATTCACGACTTCACGTGCAGTGACATTTAGAGAATTAATATTTTAGACCAGAGTAATTGGAGAGTAATTAGTAATACTGGAAAAATGGTTGTTAGTTGCAATGGGACTGAGAGACAAATTGTACTATTTCATGATGTCGTGATTCATAAATTTGTGGCAAGTAATACGAGTATTGAGGATGAATAAGTATACACGTGCAATGTCATTTTGAGAATTAATACATTAGATGAGAGTAATTGGACATGCTGGAAAAATGCATATCTTGTGGTTGACGAAGATGATGGGGTGTTAACTGGGGGCTTTTATAAAAATAGACAAATAGGATCAAGGTTGGAAGCTTTATGAAAATATTTTGCTGAACATGTTAAGGGTCATGTAAATATCTATGGGATGATAGTGTGTGGGTGAGACTGGTGGTGGTGGTACTAGAATTTTTTTTTTGTCGTGGTAGCCAATATAGTGGTAGTAGAAGGTACCAAACAAACCATGGAGGTATGCGTATGGTTAATATAAAATACTGAGGATTAGTTATAAGAAATTTGGTTTTAGGATGAGGGTTAAATAGAGCTTGAGGCTTAACTTGAATGTTAAAAGTAAGAAGTACGAGATCAGAGGATGACTTATGACGAGATTTTCGTGCAAATTTTGGATACCAAAGTGCGGAAAATCCGTAGAAGTGAAACTTACTGGAATAATATCAATATGGCAGAGAGACTAGTTAAAAAAAGTTAAGTCTACCATGAGAGACAAGTACCCTCGTTTTTTTTTGTCAAAGTAACTTCACGCTTCGTGGACAAAGCTTTCTTTTACAGGGGGTAGAGAACGTTGCACACTTGTATATTTTATGTGTTGATTTTGCCTTTTAGGGTGTGTCAGATAGATGTTGACTTTATTCCGTCTTATTTGTTAGATTTGTAGTCCTACATGGATACACTTGTTTGATTTTTTATATCCTCAATTGCATTTCTTACTTGTGTGTAATGCATACAGAGTGGTGGCTGCTGGTATACTTGTGCCTGATACACACTTGTGGAAATGATAATCTTTGGAGCTTGTGAAGTTCGGAAAATTTGAAATATCTTTGCGCTTTTTGCACAAAAGTTTTACATTGGCATTTGAATTTTTTGGTACTATCCAATCATGCTCATAGCTTTCTTAGTGTTCAAATGAGAGAGAAATTCGTAATTGGTTGGTGCTTGAGAGTAATATGTTGAATTCGAGCAATGTGTTAAAGTTGTGTAAGGTGGCCAAGGTTGGGTACATGAATTAAGTGCTACTGGCATCTGACTAAGGATGTGGTTCGGGGTCGAAGCTCTGTTTTAAGGAAGAAAGTTTCAAACACCGCATTATTTTCTGAATATTTTTCAAGTTATTTATAGGGTGTTGCTTCCCCATTCGTGATTAACTTTGGACTTCAATCCAGAAATTTTGTCTTTAACTATGTTTATGGTCAGCTGGTGGCTGCTGTTGTTGTTTTGCTGCCGGTGCTGCGACTGCTCTTTAGCGGCTGTGGCATTTAGTGGTGACATGAAATGTTGATTCGGTCTTGGGTAGAGTTGTTAGGAGGATATCATGGTATGAGTTATGTAAAGCATGTTTTGTGTTGTGAGGCTGTTTTGGGAGTATTGGGAATGTTTTGGGCGTTGTTTAGCTGTGATTTTGTTTATGGTCATGTGCTTTAATTTAGGCTCGGAAGTGAATTCATGAATTATTCGTGATATGGGTGTAGTAGAATGGGTTTTTATGGTAAGACTCGTACAGTATTTTGGAGAAGCAATAATATTGATAAGTGTACTGATTGAACTGCTTCATATTACGTGTAGCTTATGGATTTGAAGAGAATTTTTGGGTTAAGCTTTTGATGTGAGGTTTAGTTGCCCTAGCCTCTATAAAACAATGTTTGTAGTCTCTTTCTAACTAGTGTTGTAGGATTAAGAGGTCGTTCCACAAAGACGGTTTTGGGAATTTTTCGCTAAGTCCTAGGTCGGTTAGAAGTCAAATTAGTTGATTTGTGAAACTAAAACTAAAGATAATGCAAGGTCAAATAATAAATTAAACTAAAGCAAGCAAATAATAATTAGTATATAATTTTGAAAGTCTAACAAAACTTGGGAATTATAAAATTATTCGTCACTATATCAATTAATAATCGTTTTGAAACTATATCTGACCTGAATCGTAAAATTGTCCTTCAATCTTCATGCGTCGGATGTAACAAGTTTGTGTTGTTGAGTTTATGTTCGTGATCCATTGTAGACCAATCTCTGAATTTGTCGAACTAAGAGACCCCGATAGATTGATAGGGCTTGGTACTTTGGTTTAATTGGCCTAGTGTTTGTGGGAGAGATAATACAACTCGAGAAGTGTGTATTCTATTGTGGATTGAGTGATTTCTTGAATAACTTGTGGTTAACGGGTTCGAGATACGGAGATAGTGTTGTACATGTTTCCAATTAAAGTTAGGACTCTTATTAGGTGGAGTCGTTAGTCAAATTGTTAGTCAAATTGTATCAAAAGATGGTACTATACATATTTCGGGCATCTGCTTGCTTTTGTCCAATGCTGCATCTCCAAATTTTTTTTGACTTGACATTGGGTAAGATGGATTAAGTGATTGAAAAAGGTGGTTGATTTTGTATGCACAAGGCCAAACATGTCTTTTCATAAGAGTTATGATTGGGATGCTAGTTAAATTGTTGGAATTGGATTAGTAGTAAGACCTTTGTGTCTCTTGACAAATTGGGAGGGTTATGAAGTTAAAGGTGTAGGTATGATAGTTATTTCATTTGAATAATTAGTGTTGATTCATGGGGGAAAAAAAACTACCGCGATGGGTGAGTTAATTGTTTGTTAAGGTGTTAATTTGTAAGCCATGAAATGTGTGGACCTTCGAAGTGAAAGATATATATGAGGTGATAAATTAAGGATTCCTTATATAGTTTCTTCCTTAATGGGTAAAAATGCAATTTTAGTTTTAATAAAATTCTGAAGTTTAGTTACGCGGTAATATGTTGGTGAAAAAGAGAGAATTTCTAAGGATTTTGTAGTAGTCGCTGGGGTCGATGTTCTGGAATCAAAGTTATAGTACTTGTGTATTTGTTAACAATAATTTACTGGCATAAAATCTTACACAAATTCTCACTTCAGACGACCATTTTATGGCCGTCAGAAGGCGTTAGGCGAAAAGAGTAAAAAATGACCGCCTGAAGAGAGACTTTCTGAAAATCTTATGAGGTGGCTTTGATGACCAAATGTAATTTCCTAACGATTAAAGTTTGAGAATGACGTATCATGCTGTTATAGAGAGAATTAAGGACTTGGGATTGTTATAAGTGATTGTTTTAAGGTTGGTGATGTGTTGAAAAACTATGATAATTAATGAATTTTTGGTGGTATGTAGTTTAAAGTTATCAAATTTTAATGTAAAAAAAATTGGACAGAAGCAACAATGTGAATTAGTGGAAAACAATTTTCACCTAATGAAAATGGGTTATCATGGGAAATAGGAAAGGTTCAGTTCAAGCAAAAAATTTATATTATGATGTGGATAACACCAAGTGAAGGCTACAAGCCTACAACAGTTATAGAATTAGGATAATAAGGTACATGATACGTTTTGAGTAATGGTTATTAGAGGATATCTTCTAGTGTGATCATATCTTATTTGGTGGTATAATGTACTAGATGGATGAGAAGAAGATTTACTATTAGGGATTTTTTTCTATTTGAAGACTTGGGTCAGTATATTGAAGTAATATTTATTTCGATACAAGTTCTGTTCTAGTTCTAGTAAAAAATTAATAACCATCGTAAAAAAGACCGAAGACATGTTATAACCTCCGGTCATTTAAAATCAATAGTTTTGTATTCTTGAATAGGAGGGTGCCTCAAAATTTGTTTAAATTAATTTTAACAGGATCAAATTATCTTGTACGCATTACGTCTTCTAATAATGTTAGCAATTTAAGCAGATGCTAAACAACTTGTGGGGTATTAAATAGTTAGAATGGGGTATCAAATAATTAATTATGGTGAAAACAAAAAAATTGTTAGGAGTGAGATTCGAACCCTCGGTGCCAGACAGTGAAGCAAATTCTACATAAATCACTCTTGTCAACTGAGCTACATTGCAATAATGCCTATAAAGAGATGTGAATAATTTTTATTTGTGAAAACACATTGGGCTTAAGCCCATACAGCTTGTAGCTAGATCCGCCCATGGTACATCCGTACATGTACAGTTTAGTGGTCATACTTTAATTGGTGGTACTGGGTGTGACATAAATTTTGAGTTCGCATGACATTGAGGCATACCGCTTAGGGTAGCTCTTTAGTTGAAGTATTGAGGTTGAAATAGCTCTGTGATCCGAGTCGCTTAAAGTGAGTTATGCAAGAGATTGCATGGGAACTTTTGTTCGATAGGATTGCTGTTCAAACATATTAGTTATCTAGACTAGATTTGACATCTTCAGCAATGGATTTTGGATTATTAAGCGTCAGTGCTAAAAACGTGTTTAAAATAAAAAGGGGTGACGATGTGATATAATTGTTTTATCACAAAGTGTTTTGAGTTTCAGCCTACTTTGGTGAGAGGTTGAAAATAATGTACTTTGAAATTTTCCATACCCATACTTACAAGACAATGTTAAGAAAAGTGACATAGCTAGTATGTTTATGTTCAATAAATAATTCACAAGGATTGCGGCATACTCCATTGGTAGATGAATTTGTTAGTGACACGGATTTGCAAATATTTACCTGTTTAGGGTTGTGTGATTTTTTTTAGGAGACGGCGTCAGAAATATTGTGGGTTATGTGCTGGAATATTGTCTTGATAGCTCTCTGAGTGATTATCAGTACACACTAGTAGTTTTGTTATGGCACGTAGTAATCGGATGCCTCAGCAACTAAAAGACAATGTTGGTTTATGAGATATTGGAGAATTTCCTCTGTAGGTATCTATGTGATTAAAGGGATGTGCATAGGATGAACTAGTTCATTTGTTAGAATTGTTTGTTCGAAATCACCAAACAATGGAAACGATGGATATGTTTTGAGATTTGTGCTTTAATAATTAGATGTAGAAACCATGATTTCAAGTGTGAGGTTGGAATTTTGACGTTTTTGTAATAATGTCGATAATGAGTTGCATTGGCATTGTTTTCGTGACTATAGTTTTTGAGATGGTAGAGTTAATGGTATATAAGGTATTAAGCTTTGACATGGGCGTTTTGGGACAGTAGAATTTGTCGCTATTGAGATTAGTAGCTTAGAAATTCACTCCAAGTGTTAATTAATTTATTTCAAGAAGTATTCTAGAGTATGAAATCATCGAGATATTGAGATTTTGGCACCTTAAGAATTATTTGTTGATTTTATGGAAAAAAAAGGAAACAAAAGGATTGTCTTAGAGGTGGTGTAAAATGAGAAGGATGGATTGACATATTACTGATATATAAATGAGTATATGAATGTTTGTGGAACGGTAGTGGTTGAAATTGTCACAAGAGCGGTCGTAGTATCAATATTAATCGGGAATACGAATTTGGGAATATAATGTTTTGGATTAAGATTAGAGTTGGGGACGCCTCAAGTTGCCGTGTGATGGTTGTAAGTTCAATTTTTTTTAATATATGTTGAAAATTTTGAACTCACAATATTTTGAAGTTTGGGCTTGTGGAAAAGTTTGATTTTAAGAAAAAGGATGGTATTAGGCATTTGAATTTGATCAAGTCATACTTGTCATAGTGTTTTCATATGGTAGGGATGTATTGGGAAGATGTTGAAGTTCTGACATAAATTGGTGATTTTGGCCGGGTTGTAGTAACTAACTTTGGCCAGTGGGTTATGGAATGATTTATGTGCATTATTCATGTGCAATTGATTATAAATTCTCATCGTAGTAGCTGCATTGGTCCTCAATTCTAATTGGTATGAATAATTGGGAGCGATAATCGTTTAAGTGCTTATAATGTCTATGCACTACGATTAATATTTGAGCCATAGAATTTTGATGTTTTATGGCCTTAAATGTGGCCTGGCTTATTGAGAATGATATTTGAGTTTGACAAGTGTGCAATTTGGATTCTACACTTAAGGGATCTCCAAAATATGATGATATGATGAGTTGTTTACCTCGTGAGTATCCTCTGCGAGTTATAGTATTGGACCATATGAAATTTTCGAGCATATCGTTTGAGGTAGCTTACTAACATGATTTACGAGCTAATTTAGAGAGAAATCACAATGTGTTTCATGTCTTCCAACTTAGAAAATATATTAGTGACCCTTCTCATGTCTTAGATCAGGAGACTATTGAGCTTGATGAGACAATGACTTTTGAGGAAACCCCTTTATATTCCGACACTGAAGTGCGTAAAACTTGTAGAGATAAAATTCACATGGTCAAAGCTTTGTGGAGGAACAACAATGTAGAGGAAAAGCTATCCGAGAAGCTGAAACTCTTGGGTGTGAAGTTGATTTTGAGTTCATATGGTATTCATACATTGTGGGTGTAGAGTAGTTGTCCTCTTAGATAGATGAATTTTAAAATGCTTTTTGAAATAAGTCAAGTTAAGATTTGTTGTTGGGGAATTGCTTCAGACTTTTGTTCGCAGAAACTAGTACCGAAACATGCTTAGTAGGGTGAATAGAGAACTCGGGGTTTCTTAGCGATCCTGAATTTTTGGCAAGTTGATGGATCAGGAGAATGAGATCAGTTTGGCTTAATAATGCAAGTATTTAGATTATGATTATGATAATAAAAATTGAGAATGGAGCTGATCTAAAATATATAAAAGCCGAGTATTTTCAAGCATTCTGATTGGTCGATGAGTTTTGAGATTTATTCTACACGTGGGTCCCCCCATGTTTCCTATTCTAATTAATTACCCTCTCTCATCAACTCAATTCCTAATTTTTTATTCCTATTCTACATTTTTTTTATGATTTTAAAATCAAAATTATGAAAAAACCCAATTACATGTAAGTTAATGGAAAAAAATTAGAAAACTATTCGAGATTTCAGAATGACGGGAGAAATAGAAGGAAAACATGGATTGTTAAAATTAGTTAAATCGGAAAGAAAACGATTTTTTTTTTGTTTCAATTTTAAGAAAAAAGTTATTAAATCCCGAAAAAGTACGACCAAAAATCATAAAATAATAATTTATTGAATTCAAAAAATATAGGCTTTGATAAAAGAAAAAAAAAATGATTAACTCATTTATACGATAGTTAGTCAATACCATCTTTAATGTATATCTATTTACTAACTCCGCCTTTGGTAAAAGAAAAAATGATCGGAAATAAAATAAATGTATAAATTAAATAATTAACGAAACCAGAATTTTGATTAACTCATTTTTATACGATATTTAGCAAAAGATTTTTAATATTTTCTCTTTATTTAGGATTATAAGAGCACGCGTTAAAAACTCCGCTATTATATAATTAAACATTTAAAAGTTGGGCTGTAAAATTTACATGTGTAGATTTTTTGTTTTGAAAAAAATAGAACCGTGCATTTCATTGCACGGGTATAAAACTAGTTATGTTATTGATACTTGGAAAAAACTACCTTTTACTTGGAGATTGTGGGAAGTGGATTTTGTATCAATGTGGCTATGTGGTTAAATGCGGTGATGATATATATATATATTTGTGGTCTTAAGAATACATTTTTGTAGCTTGATTCGTGTTGTGAGGAATTAGGGCTAATAATAATAATAATAATAATCTAGGGAGTAAAAAAAATAGAGTAAAAAGAAAAAATCGTCCAAGGAGTACACTATGTATAAACTACTACTAGGATACACGGAAATAGAGATGGTGCAATTAGCTTGTCGATTCCCAACCATAATGTCACGACTTGCTGCGACGGGTTGTCGTACACTCGATATAGATAAGATAGGTGTGATTGGTTAGCTGTCACATATTCTGAGTAATTGTGAGTTTGTGACGTGTGTGACGGTATATTTGAGCAAAAATATACGATACGATTTTGTTATACGCATATGATACGCTATAGTATATATATTTTTGTATATCCGATATGAATTACCGTATATACGATACATTTATATATATATATATATATGTATATATATATATATAGTATCGGCAAAATTTGAAACTAGATACGAGTTCTGTTTTTAATATAAAATAATATCTTGTACATTTTTAAGTGATTTACTCTTATAGAAATAGTTAGTACTCTTATACTCCGTATGTAAATTGAACTAAAAATCGTACTCCTTCCTTCCCAGAATAACTGTCTCATTTGCTAATTCCGTCTACCCACACAAATGTCTCATTTGCCATATTTGGACATGTTTTATAACTATCTTACCCTTTAGTCTTTTCATTATTTACAACTCAACCCACTTTTAACCCATTATTTTTCATTATTTAACTCACTTTCTTCTTACCCTAAACAATAATTTTCATTATTTAACTTCATTCCTTGATTTTCTGTCATTTTCATTTGAGACAGTTATCCTAGGTGGGAGGGAGTATATATATAGTTTTCAAGAACTTGATATACAGAAAAGTATATACAGAAAATTATTAACACATCCTATGATAAAATAAAATAAGCAACGAGTAATTGAGAAGAAGAAGTAATTCTTATTATTGCATCTACCTTCAAAGCTCATTCATATATACAAGATGTAAGATCTTTATCAATATTTCTACTATAGCAACTAATATAAAAGAAGGAACTAATCCCTATAATTAAACAAGAATGGTATCAAAAAGATATAACTATCCTAAGATATACAATACTTAACTTCTTATTCAAATATGCAATATGTACCATATCAAGAATAATATCAAGAGATATTATTCTTTCACTCCCCCTCAAGTTGGAGCACTTGGTAAGCCTAGTTCCAACTTGCGCTTTAGATGATCAAACAACTCACCCCCGAGAGCTTTGGTAAATAAGTCCGCTATTTGTTCTTTGCTCCGGACATGATATGTGTTAATGTTGTTGCTAACCAAATGTTGTTGTACAAAATGACAATCAACTTCTATGTGCTTCGTCCTATCATGGAAAACCGGATTTTTTGCAATGTGGATGGCAGCTTTGATTATCACAAAACAGACGCATTGGTTTTCCATGGAATATACCCAACGAAGCTAGGAAAGATTTTACCCAGATTAGTTCACTTGTCGCCCTTGCCATAGCGCGATACTCCGCTTCTGCCGTGGATTTTGCTACCAACGCTTGTTTCTTAGCTCGCCACGATATAGGGGACGACCCAAGTGACACAAAATAGCCACTCAATGATTGTCTCGTTAATGGACAACCCGCATAATCGGAGTCACAATATCCTCGTAATAGCAAGTCTGACTCCCTGTTCAAAAATATGCCTTTACTCGGGTTCATCTTGATGTATCTAACCACTCGTAAGGCTGCATCCCAATGCTCCTTTCTTGGTTCACTTACAAATCTCGATAACATATGGACCGCATAAACCAAATCTGGTTGAGTTATTGTAAGATAAACTAACCTGCCTACGAGCCTTCGATACTTCATGATATCTCGTAAAACGTACCCAGTAGCCTGTGACAGCCGGTGATGTTGCTGTATGGGTGTGTGCACCGGCTTGGCTCCTTGCATCCCAGCTTCCTCTATTATTCCGAGTGCATATTTCCGCTGATTAAGGAATAAACCTTTCGTCCCGTGTGCCACTTCTATCCCCAAGAAGTACTTGAGACGTCCCAAATCCTTAATTCCGAATTTTTTATCAAGGAACGTTTTAAAAATCCCACATTCGGCACTATTGTTGCTTACAATTATCATATCATCGACATATACCAAAACTCCGATAAAAATCCCTCCTTTATTATATGTAAACAACGAATAGTCCGCTAAGGATTGAATAAAACCGTACCTTTGTAATGAAGTAGTCAATTTTGCAAACCAATTTCGGGAAGCTTGCTTCAAACCATATATCGACTTCAATAATTTGCACACTTGATTCCCTTCCTTTCGTTCAAATCCTTGTGGAATGCGCATATAGACCTCTTCTTGTAAATCTCCGTGCAAAAAGGCGTTATTAACATCTAGTTGCTCAATTCTCCACCCCTTTGCAACGGCTACTGCCAACAAACAGCGGACGCTAGTCATTTTAGCTACTGGTGCATAAGTCTCGTGGTAGTCCACTCCTTCAATCTGCGTGAATCCTTGAGCCACGAGCTTCGCCTTATACCGTTCTATGGTCCCATCTGCTTTGTACTTGACCTTATACACCCATTTGCATCCTATTGGTTTCTTTCCATTCGGTAATGGAACAATTTTCCATGTACCATTCCGTTCTAAGGCTTCAATTTCTGTCTGCATTGCTTCCCTCCACTTTTCATTTTTCGCGGCTTCACCATAGTATTTGGGATCTCGAATTTCATCAATGGCCGCCAAAAATTCTCTGTGGGGGTTAGAAAAACAGTTGGTAACAACGTAATTAACTAAAGGATAGCGAGTACCTTTCTTTGAGAACGTTGATTGATCAGGATGAGCATCAGTGGGGTCTTTAATGATCCTTGTCGATTTGCATATATAATCCTTTCTCCATGCCGGTTCAAACTTATTTCTTGCTCCTCGACCAAGTCTCTCTTCTTCCATGACTGTCTCCACTGTATCACTCTCACCTGTCACTATTTGTTCCTGTTCTGTCCCGCCATTATCCCCCTGTTTTGAATCGACTGGCTGCCCCTGTTCTGGGTTGTCTGGATTTCCTTGGTTTTCATCATTTGTCATGTCACTATGAGTCTGATTATTCCCAATCTCCTTATTAATTTCAGAGTAATTATGCAGCATTTCCATCTCCGTTTCATCACTGACATAATCCTCAATGGTATTCTTATTTAATTTCCCAGAATTTTCAGTATGGGTAGGAATATAGTACGGGAAGACATGCTCAAAAAACATCACATCTCGAGATACAAACATACGTTTTTCAGTCAAGTCGTATACCTTCTATCCCTTTTTGCTGTGAGGGTACCCTAAGAAGACACAACGCTTTCCCCGTTCCCCAAATTTATCCCGTGGCTTGACCTTGCTATGTGCATAGCAGAGACATCCTAAGACTCGCAAGTTATCTAAGACAGGTAGTTTATTATACAAGATTTCATATGGAGTTTGTCCTTGAAGCAAAGATGTTGGTGTTCTATTTATCAAATAGGCTGCCGTCAAGACGCATTCCCCCCAGAATTCAATAGGCAAATCTGCCTGGAAACGCAAAGCTCGTGCTTTTTCTAGAATGTGTCGGTGCTTCCTCTCTACCCGACCGTTTTGTTGTGGTGTGTCGGTGTTACTAGTTTGAAACAAAATTCCGTGTTCCTTATAGTAATGTGTCATGGAACCTGCTAAGAGTTCACTGCCATTGTCGCTTTGTATAACCTTTACACATTTGTTGAATTGCGTCTTAACCATTTGACAGAAAACTCTAATTAGTTCTCCTGCCTCACTCTTATCTTTCATGAGGTATACCCACACTCCCCGACTATGGTCATCAACAATCGTCAAGAAATATTGTGCACGAGATAAACTAGCAACCCTATACTTCCCCCAAATATCGCAGTGAATTAAACCAAATAAAACATCACACCGCTTATTATTAAGCTTAAAAGGGGAACGAGTTTGTTTAGCCCTACAGCAAGAGTCACAAACATGACTCGAATTCCAGTTCAATTTGCAACCAATTAAAGATGAAAAATGCGATAAAATACTACTTGACGGATGTCCGAGCCTCTTGTGCCATAGTTTATCCTCTTTGGTCAGTGTTGCCTTCCTCACCAATTCGGCCTTTTCTGACTTGAAATGATAAACCCCATCACGATGCTCACCTCGTCCAATCTCCGTCCTCGTAGTCCGGTCCTGCATAACACAATAGTTTGGGAAAAACGTTATTACACAATCGTTTTCTTTTATCAACTGCTGAACTGAGATTAAATCGCATGTTAATGTGGGCACGTAAAGGACATCCTTTAACACAAAGTCCTTGCTTAATCGAACTTCACCATGCTCCTGTGCTCGCACTTTTCTCCCATCTGGTAAACCGACAGTAGATGTGTCCTTTATCCACGTGTTTTTGAGACAACTTCGTCTCCCCGTCATATGATGCGAGGCCCCACTGTCGATTAACCATTCACTGACAAAATTAACATTCATACCTGAGATTTGGTCACTACCTTCTGGACTCGTTCCTAAGAGGCTACGAATACGCTCGATCTCATCATTGGTGAAGGGGAGGTTTGGCTTCGAACCTTCTCCTTCCTTTGTCCCTGATGATCCTCCAACCGCATTGGCCTGATGCGTGTTCTGTTGAGAGCGTCCCCTGCCTCTGCCACGGCTGCTTCCTCTTCGTCCGCGACCCCGTTCACGACTCTTGACAACATCATAACCATGCTTGTCATAACAGTTTTCTTCCACATGATAATACTTACCACAGTGACTGCACTGTGGCGGTTTTTCTTCTTCCTCCGTATTGTTCTGTCTCTGGAAACTTCCCCTTCCTCGTCCTGCACCAAAAGACCTTGCTGCCATTGCTGCCTCATTCCTTTCTTCTTTGTCTTTTGTGATGCTTGAATGTCTCTCCTCTCTTAGCATCAAAGCATATGCACGAGTAAGGTTTGTAATTGGATCTTCCATCAACAAATGTGTGCGAACTGTCCCATACAAAGCCGTGTCAAGCCCCATCAAGAATTGATGAACCTTCTCTTCTTCACGCTCCTTTGCTATGGCTGTAGCCGCTCCACAAGTACAGTCTTTAACCTTGCTGTAATTTGCTAATTCATCCCAGATCGTTTTCAGTCGCGTGTAATACTCAACCACTGAGTCCCTTCCTTGGCGGCATTCCTTTAGTTCGCTTTTTAACTGATGAACTCTAGGAGCATTCCCCGCCGAGTACCGGTTACGTAACTCTTCCCATACTTCTTCAATGGGTCCTGAAAATGAAATACTTGGATGCAACTTCGGATCGATTACATTCCGAAGCCACGCCCTTAGCATTGCGTTACACTGTCGCCATGCTACTAACTCTAAGCTTTCTTCCCCATCTTCTCCAGTAGTTTCTGGTTTCTTAACCTTTCCTTCGATGAATGCCAATTTGTTTTTCGCATCAAGACCGTTCTTGACTGCGTCCGCCCACATATCATAATTGCTGCCATTGAAGATGATTTGTGTGACGGTCAAATTTGGGCTATCCGAATGGTGGAGATAGAGAGGTGAAGTCATG
>JAGPOY010001433.1:9214-26646 GCA_018983105.1 Silene uniflora
CCGCATCTGGTAGGGTTCACAACGTTGTTAATAAAAAAAACTTATTAACGAATATATTGACACGATTAGTATAATAAAAGCGTATTGGAAAAACACAAAGATTTATCAATAATAAATGTATAATTTATAAATTTAATTATCAAAATCATAATTTATACATTATCATAACAAATTGAAAATCATAATTTGTAAGTTTTACGAACTACTAGTGACGATTTTGGGAAACACATAAAAAAATGGTCCATTAGTTACAAAATATTAAGCAAAAGGTAGAACCTTAGAAATGATTTTTCATTTGGGCCTTTGCATTTGGGAAACACATAAAAAATGGCATAGTCTTTTAACAAATAGGGGTCAACCAATGTTTTGGGCCAACATAATTTAAGCTTGTAACGGCCCAACGCGCATCTCGTATGGTCCATGTACATTGCTCAAAATACGTACAATAAAAAATACGTATGCTAAAAAAGTGTGAGGATTTTAATACGGTGTAGGAAAAAGGGAAAATAAAATAAGTAGGGTCACATGTCATCTTAGTTAGTCAGAATTTATAAATGCGATGAGACCCATTTAGGAAAGAGGAAAGCAGAGATTCACTTAGCATATTCCTTACCTTTACACGTGGCGCAATATTACACGCGGTGTCAAAATGTAGCCTTAACACCGAGTGTAACTCTAACATCTTCCAAAAGAGTTGTGTGGGGTTTGGTGATAGGAGAGAGGAATGAATAAAATAAGAGTAAAAGTTTCCGAAAATAGAAAGGGGAAGATTACTTGAATAATCCGTTTTAGGAAATAGGGAAGATTATAGTGAATGGGAGGGAGTATAGAATATTATGATATTCTCATAATATTCTCCTAATCAATATCTTATCCTAATATATCTCTTCGGGTGTTGCTCATTCATGTACATGATTTACTTAATCATGTACATGATTTACCATCTTGCCCTTCTCATTTCAACATCCATTTTTTTCTCTCTACTATTCATTTTCATCCTCTTTCTAACTTTCTCCTTCCGCTTCTCAACTACCACCCTTGCTGCCAACCACCACCGCCCGCCTGTACTGCCACCACCCCAATAACCAGTATTCCACATTCCCAATAGTAGCTAATGATAGAGAGCTTGAAATTTATGTCCAAAACAACCAGTTAAGCTATACACATCTTGCAAGACTAATACATTAATTTTGATATTTACTTATTCGTGTGCTACAAATTACTTCATTGCCTCGTGTTCTACTCCAGCAACAACCGTCTGACCACCGTCCATGACTCGCTGCCGCCAACCACCGGACTTTAAAAGCAGAATAAAAAAAACCTAATTGAGAAATATAACTTAATTCTGGAAAAAAAAGATGTACAATTAATTCAATAAAAACAAATCATGTACTGTAATTGATAAACAAAATGACATTTTGACTATTTTGATAAGCCAATTGAGATCCATGATTGAAAAGGAGAATTAATTGTGATTAGTTTTCCGTATATATGTGAAAAGGGATTAAGGGAGTTTTATGTATTGCTTTGGAGAGTAAAGGATAGTCAATGGAAAAATTATGAAAAAATGTCCATGATTAAGTAAATCTTGTACATGAATGAGCAACTACGATCTCTAATACACCCCCTCAGTCAAAGCAGTAGTGAACGAACACTTTGACTGAACCAAAAGATAGTTGATGATGCCATTGTCGTAGGGCTAAGTTGACGTTATCGACGCCGAGACCGGATGCAATGCCTTGCTTGTCTTGATCTTGCCATAGTAATAGCCACACATAATACTAACTAAGACTAATTGTGCACGAGGGCCAAAGCAATAACTTGTGAGACACAACACTAAAGCGTCAAGGTGCACGAGGGCCGTAGCAGCTCGTGAAACACCAATTAACAGAAAATAAATCATGATGCACGAGGGCCATAGCAACTCGTGAAACACCGAAACCGTGAGGGCCGAAGCAAACTCAAACGGTACAAATAAAATAAAAACAATACGACTAAATCAAAAACAAAGCACACGTCCGAGGCACTTCGATCCCGGGGCAGTCATGGTTACGGTGCGGACCACAGCCAGCAGAGTCATACCACCCGGCCCATGCGGCGGGGTTGGTTGTTGGAGCGAACCTGAGGCGGATAGGGAGAAGGCAATGGAGAGACGCGGTGAGGTTTCGGACAGAGGCGGTTGCCGAAGCAACATGGCAAATCGGGTTGTTGTAGCAACCATGGACAGCGGCAAGTGTGATGACGGTGGCGGCGTGAACAAAAACTCAGCGACGTCGGCGGAGGCACACCAAACTGAAGAACGGAGGATGATAGAGAAATTTATTTATGCCTAATATTATAAGCTAGGGTTTCTGTGGTAGTCGTTGGTACGGGGTAGGGAAAGGGCGATGAACAGGGGATTGTGGTGGGGTTTGGGTCGGCTAGATATGGCGGGTGGTTGTGGTCGGAGATGCGACGGCGACTAGTTGGTCGAAAGCCAGGCGGCTGTATGGCAGGTGGCGGACTGGTCGGAGGGTTAATATGGGATTGGATGAGGGTAGTTGGGGTATGTGGCGAGGGCGGCAGCGGTTGTGGCTTTGGGTGTGGTAAAGTAAGAGGGTTACGGGGTTGGGGAATTTGGGAAACAAAGGGGACTGGGTATGGGAGGTTTGTGGGTGGGGCCTAGGCTTTATTTATTTAATAAAAAACATTAGTACTATACTACTACGCACAATTCTTTATTGTAAACGAATTACCCGCCGGAGATGGTACAATATAGCCATCTCCGGCCGGCGGATTTAGCACGAGGTTGTAGCAAAGCGGAAGAGTTTTTGAGGGGATCGAAATTTAGGCTGATGCCTGATACCGTACAACACTAGTGAACATAGTGCAACATTATCCTTCAATTCATCATCTTCGATGTAGACTTCAAGATTGTCAATCTTACATTCATTGAGTTTCAACCATCACTTTCAGGTTTAAGGTTTTGAATGAGATCATCTCCGGAGAGTAAAAATAATTTATTCCATCAGTTGTGATCAAAAGCATATCACAAAATCTCATTGAAGACACACAATATCCGTCACAAATAAAGACGGATACCATTTCCTCTCACAAAATACCCATGAGATGTGAGTGGGGGAGCACATGGGGGGTGCCCACCTTGTCCCCTCTAACCATTTCCTCTCACAAAATACCTGTTGTAAGATCCGACCCGTCACAAGCAAGACTCTTTGAAAGCATATAAGGTGTTTACTAAACCTTTCATTTGACTATTTTGCAATCTCAAGGGGTAGACTTTCGCCATATTTTCATATTTAACTTATTTTTCTACCTAACTAATAGTATTTTTTTTGACGAATAATTTATTTAATAACTATAAATATCTTTGTACCATATCGGCATATCCTACTATTTTAAATTTGAGCAGTGTTAATATGGACCTTTTCTCAATCTCTTCAATTTCCATAACAAACAAATACATCGTATATCTCTATATAATTTACGGAAATTTCCCATGGTACCCTCGAACTTTGGCAGATTACACATGGTACCCCTCATTTTAAGTTTCTACATATGGTACCCCTGTGTTTACTTTTTTCTTTCCTAGTATACCCTTTAACGAAATTCCGTCATAACACCGTTAAACCTCTTACTTAGAACACCTCTTTTTTTGTTATCCAATACATTAATCCTTACTTTATCAATTAAATAAAGAGTAAATTACAAATAACTCTCTTATATAATCATGTTTTTTGAAATAACTCCCTTTTATAATTTTTTATTCAAATAACTCCCTTATAAAACTTGTTTTTCAAC
Source organism: Silene uniflora (assembly GCA_018983105.1). Taxonomy (NCBI): domain Eukaryota; kingdom Viridiplantae; phylum Streptophyta; class Magnoliopsida; order Caryophyllales; family Caryophyllaceae; genus Silene; species Silene uniflora. The sequence continues at coordinate 13,013 of JAGPOY010001433.1, forward strand.
AAATCAATGCCTCTTCATCGGAATTAGATTTATTTTTTATAATTTGATCGATTTAACGTTCCTATAACGTAATCCCTACATCGCTACTATGTTTCCATAACCCGTGACCAATTTCAGATCTCTATCAAATATAATACATTCAAATAATACACTTTGAACGAAGAAGAATCGAGAATAAATGCGTCATTTTCTCTTGTTTTAAAGAATAACATAGTGAGTAACTAAGCGAAAAAGTAATTTAACATCTTATATAAGTGAAAAATGAAGTAAAAATGAACTTTTGGCCGGAAAATTCAATTATAAGTCTCATTCCGATAAAATAGGCATTGATTTGTATAAAAACATGTTTTAAAAGAGAGTTATTTGCATAAAAAATTATAAAAGGGAGTTATTTCAAAAAAGTCGATTATAAAAGGGGGTTATTTATAATTTACTCTTAAATAAATAAACACACCTCAAGCTTAATCTCACTCACCCCTACTACCACCACACCAAACTCCGACGACCACCGCTCATCGCTGACATCGGAACTTCAGACAGAGGTCATGCGTGCATCCCGTGTTCTGCCTAGCACCGTACGAGCCACCATCATCATCTTACTTATCTCTCAACATCATTATTAACATCCATATCAACCAAAGTTTCTACACCCACTTTTACATTGCAAGATCCAATCAATTGTCTATTGACATTCATATGGACCCAACTCAAGGTCGTCTGTTCCCTATTCCCTTTTACGCGGTTTGAGAATTCTGAATGTTGATTGTTTCTCGGCATTGTTTTCTTCTTGTTGATTGTTTAAGCAATCCGGTTTTGTCGTAGAGGCGGTAATAGCTTGTACTTTGCCATTGATAAATGTTGATTGAAGATTATTGTAATCGATTTGGGGATTTAGGGTTGATAAGGGTGGAAATGGTGGTGGTTTTAATGGTGGCGGTTTTATTTGTTTAACAGTTTGGTGGGAGGGAAAGAGGAGAGAGGCGACACTGGCGGGTTGTGGACTGGTTTGGCGACGTCGGCATGGTGGCGTCGGCGTGGTGGTCAACGAGAGCGGCGCGGCTGGCGGCAGTTAAGAAGAAGATGACAATAGGGGGATTGGGGATTTTAGATATTAAAGTTGGTTTAGTGTAATAATATGAGGGATTAGTGTATTAAATAATAAAAAAATGCGTCATTAGTTAGATAGGTAACGGAGTGATGACGGAAGTTTGGCAAAGGGTATTTTGGGAAGAAAAAAGGTAAACATAGGGGTACCATATGTAGAAACTTAAAATGAGGGGTACCATGTGTAATCTGACAAACTTCGAGGGTACCATGGGAAAAAACCGTATAATTTATCCTCTACCCATCTATGAGATACTCCGTACCTTTCAAAATACGAAAATTATAATTCAAGGTAATACTGATTTAGTGGAACGAGGATTAAAATGAAAAACATTTTCTCTCTCAAAAATCGATATAACCGTTACTGTACGGATTAAATAACATCTCAATTACGTAAATTAGATAAATCTTTGGCCAATTCTCTAATACTCTGTACAATTAATTTTTATTCGACACCTAAATTTAAGACAAATATATCGCGTGAGGATGCTCTCCAATACTTCAAAAGTAATGGACGATCCATTACTTCTAATACAGCATTATAAAATTAATATACTCTCCTCATCTCATCCAAACACTTGACCGTTGGATCATGGTAATGGAAGATAATGGAGAGAAGAGAGTAACGGAGAGAAACCGGACCGAAATATATCCTCTAAACAAAGAATAGATGATTTGTGAGAATTATCCATGACATGAATATAATTAGCTTTAACGATTTTTTGTCAAAGTATGATAATATTACAAGTCAAAGTTTTCTTATGAAACTCAATTATCTCAAAGACTTAATTCCAGGAGATGATCTCACTAAAATTATTTTTATTTGGTGGAATGCATGGTTTTATAGAAATGACATTATATTTAACAATGTTCATAACAATATCAGCAAAATTGTTATGTTATGTAATAATAGCATTAAGAACTGGAATGAGACTAGACATAAGGATCTAAACAATCCCGAAAAAGAAAAGTCAACTAGAATCAACTCTAGTAATGAAGAAATCTGGTGGGAGAAACCCAGAAACGGTTTCCTAAAGCTAATTTTTGACGGTTCGAGAATAGAAGGCAATAAAGCTGCTTTAGGATATTGTATACTAGATCATAATGATAAAGTCGTTTTGTTAGGAGCAAAGAAGTGCGGATCTAATAGTATTCTTGTTGCGGAAGCCCTCGCTTTAAAAGAGGGTATTTTAGCCGCTAAACAATTAGGAATCTCAAAGTTAATTGTGAAAGGTGATAATTTATGTGTTATTAACTCACTCCGTAGTACTTGGCAAATTCCGTGGGAAATTTCTAGTATTATCAAGGATGTGAAATTAGACCTTCATTTGTTCGGTGAAGTGATAATTAAACATTGCTTTCGTGAAGCCAACAAGGTTGCTGACTTCATGGCTTCTATTGGACATTCATGTCCATCACTTTCGAGGTGGTATGAAAGCCGGTGACTTTAACTTACCTCACTCATTCGAAAGGATGAGATAGGTTGGTCCTACCCAAGAGGATCAACCTAATTTCCTTAGCTTATAAAAAAAAAAATGATTTGTGAGAATGGAATATTGAAAAAGCATAAAAAAAAGATCCAAGAGACGGTGTAGAGACTTGTACAATAGTCCGGTTTTGAATTTGAAATGTATGTAAAGAGAGCTTAACTAGAAGAAGTACTCCGTATGTTTTTGGTAAGCTGAAGACGTGTTGAGCTGTCACTTACCTTACAACTCCACCATACCTTCTGTCTTCTGTCTATCACTTTCCTTGGCCGCTCTCCCCTTCTTATATCTCCCTCTTCCCCCCCGCACAAATTCAACAACAACAATACCACCATTCTCTTCTTCTTAAACCTCAATTCATACTACAACAACAATGGCGCCATTGTGGGCCCAATCCCAACCTAAACAACAACACAGAGGAACACTTACACCCGTCGTCGTCAAAATGGACACTCCTAACAACTGGTCCATCTCTGAAATCGACAATACGACGTCGTCTTCCGATGACGACAATTACAATTACGATCATCGTCCTAAAATGCGAGGCAAAAACGCCAAGCAACTCACCTGGGTCCTTCTTCTCAAGGCCCACCGTGCCGCCGGTCACATTTTCCGTCGCCGGGTCAAACCCCATCCGGATTACTCAACCCGGACCCGATTCCAGTCTTTCATCAAGGCTATACTTTACTTGTCGATTGTACTGTTGATTATGGAGGTGGTTGGTTCCGGCGGAAAGACGGGTTTGGGGGTTCGGGTTTTGTTGAATTGGGTTTGCGATAAATGGATTGCGGTTCGGGTTGGGTATTTAGCCCCGGTTCTACAATGGGTCACAAATGCGTGTGTGGTCTTATTTCTTATACAGTCGTTAGACCGCTTGATTTTGTGTTTGGGTTGTTTTTGGATCCGGTTCAGGGGAATCAAACCGGTTCCGAAAGTGGGTCCGGTTGATATTGAGGGTGGTTATGCTGGTGGCTATTTTCCTATGGTTCTTGTTCAGATCCCTATGTGCAATGAACGCGAGGTATGAGACCGTCTTATTCTATAATTTGTGATAACTTTATTTCATGGATGTTTTTCAATGATTTTTTTGCAATATATATTCATTAGTTCGCGCTCCATGAACGCAAATTCTTGTGTAAGCGACTCCATGAACGCGAAATCATAACCATCTTAGCTGAATTGAAAACGCGGTTACCAAAAATCCGTTTTACGGCCTGGATGATACTACATGAATGTTTGGAAAAAAGAATGTGGAAACCCATTTCGTCGTGAAAAGGGGTTTTATGAATTTGTTGATGGCTTCGCGAATTATGGAGGGCTAATCATTTAAATTGTCAAACGTAACCATTTAACTATTTCAAACGGTTCAATTTGAATATTAAAGTAGAATGAATGACTTTTTCTTTTAAATTTGAATAAGGGTGGTGTTGTATGTAGGTGTATCAACAAAGTATAGGTGCAGTATGTAACTTAGATTGGCCGAAAGAGAGGATGCTAATACAAGTATTGGATGATTCTGATGATCCAATTACGCAAATGCTGATTAAAGAGGAGGTCGAAATGTGGAAGGGGAAAGGTGCCAACATTATATACCGACATAGGATTGATAGAGGTGGCTACAAAGCTGGTAATCTTAAGTCTGCTATGGGGTGTAGCTATGTTCAGGATTATGAGTTTGTCGCCATTTTTGACGCTGATTTTCAGCCCACTCCTGATTTTCTTAAGCGGACTGTCATCCATTTTAAGGTAATCAATCGCTACTTCATTGACATTTTGTTTCAGCAGTTTGAATTCGTTGGTGTTGTGGGTTACATTTTTCAAAAATTGGCTTCACTTAAGATGACCCAAGTTTGATGCTGAATAGTTTTGTTATTGTTTTCTATTGTTTCGGGAATTTAATGTTAGTGTTTTGAGTAATGCGCTTGGGTAAGCCTTGGTAACCTGATCGAAATGTGGTGTCAAGGACTCACAGCCTAGCAATTAAGCGATCGATCATAGCAATTCTATTTAGTGTTTGAAATTATGAGGCAAAGTTCATGTTCTTTATGATTTTCTATTGGTTGGAGTGTTGGATTATTTTCCTAAATTAAGCGATCATGATGTTTCATTGTAGAACTGTAGTTCATTTGTAGGGGTTGATGGTAACCTGATTGCGAGTGTGGCTCTACCTAGGAAAACTTTCTCTCATTCATATTGAGTTATTATGATTAATGATGATGTTAACGTGACTGAAATGGCAGGATAATGAAGATGTGGGGCTAGTACAAGCAAGGTGGTCATTTGTGAACAAAGACGAAAATTTGCTAACGAGATTGCAATACATAAACTTGTCATTCCACTTTGAAGTGGAGCAGCAAGTGAATGGCATCTTTATTAACTTCTTTGGGTTCAATGGGACAGCGGGCGTGTGGAGAATTAAGGCACTTGAAGAGTCTGGCGGGTGGTTAGAGAGGACCACTGTCGAGGATATGGACATTGCAGTCCGTGCCCATCTTAAAGGCTGGAAATTCGTATACCTTAATGATGTTGAGGTATTGCTACTAACCCATTGTCATTTTCTTAACCACATGTCTTCTGTAGGCGTTTATTAGCCAAAGAACGAGTTGGTTTGATTATGTTAACTACTTGCTTTATTTCATTATTGGAGTTTCTTTTACCATAGATGTTGATGGATTTTGTAACTTGATTTTGTAGTGTCAGTGTGAATTACCGGAATCTTATGAAGCTTATAGAAAGCAACAGCATAGATGGCATTCAGGGCCAATGCAGTTATTCCGTCTTTGTTTACCTGATGTCATCAAAGCAAAGGTAACTTAAGAAACAATCTCACATTTTACAATCTATCAATCATATCAAATTTCGCGTTTGTTGGTTCGACATTAAGTCATTAACTATGTCCTGCTTTTAACTTGCAGATTAGCATCTGGAAAAAGGCCAATATGATATTTCTCTTCTTCCTTCTGAGGAAACTAGTTTTGCCCTTTTACTCTTTCACTCTCTTCTGCGTAATCCTGCCTATGACAATGTTCATTCCCGAGGCCGAACTTCCTGCTTGGGTTGTGTGCTACATTCCCGCTATTATGTCTCTCCTAAACATCCTTCCATCCCCAAAATCGTTCCCGTTCATTGTTCCCTACCTTCTCTTTGAGAATACAATGTCAGTCACCAAGTTTAACGCCATGATTTCCGGTTTGTTCCAATTGGGTAGTGCATATGAGTGGGTTGTCACAAAGAAATCAGGGCGTTCTTCAGAGGGAGACCTTGCTGGTTTAGCCGAGAAAGAGCTAGTACACCGAAGGGATTCTTCTGAACCCAAAATTGAAGAAATGGAGGAATTAGCAAATCAGGAACAAAATCGGTTAATGAAAAAGAAAACAAAGCGCAATAGGATTTACATGAAGGAACTGTCCCTTGCGTTCCTTTTATTGACAGCAGCCGCCAGAAGTTTACTCTCAGCGCAAGGAGTTCACTTCTATTTCTTGCTTTTTCAAGGGATTTCATTTTTGCTAGTTGGTCTTGATTTGATCGGCGAACAGGTTAACTAATCAAGGTAGCATATACAGCAGTAGAGTTTTGTAGGAAAATATACTGGAAAGTGTACGTATCTGTACTCCAAACCCAGCAAAATTGAGTTGGAGACGAAAATGCAACAGGTTGCGACTGCAAGAATCTCGGGAGGTTTGTTGTATTTCCTCGCCCTTGGGTTTCTGATGCTTGTCCTCCTGCCATATTGACGATAGAAGCGTGTGATACAGAAAGGGCGGTTTTAGGTATGATCGAACCATGAAAGCGAGTTTCCAAGAGTATTCTTTTCATTATCTTTGTGCAATTTGTTTGTTCGTTGATTCTTTATTTCCTTCTGGTTCCGTGGGGACTATTCCATTCTTATGTACGCAGAAATTATGGCGCTACATTGCGCTAATGCACATTCAATTGCAGTCGCAAGTAGAAGCCGTTTTCATATTAGATGTTATATTACTGGCTGTAAGTTTCATGTAAAGCCACCTTATATGTAAAAATCAAAAATCCATTATACTCCACATATTACTGATTTTTTTTTTTACAAGCGTGTATGAATTACGTTTTGCAATCATTTTTCTAAACTATTTAAAGGCGAGCAAGAAGTATTATTAGATTGGTTTAGTTGAGCCCGACAAACTATTGTCACTCGAATGCCGGACTTCTACGCTACACGCCTACGCCGACTATTGTATCTGAAACCTGATTCTAAGAAGTAAAATTTTGGTTGTCCAGCGCCCAGCGGGACAATCTCATTGCTAACGCTCCCCCCTGATTTAGCTGTCCTTTAAATAATATAGGATCTCCTGCAAACAGCTACGGAGTACATATGCAATAAAAAGCGTGAACTTTAGGTCACACTGGCTCTGATACCATGTCAAGAAATCATCTTCACCAAAAACTTAAGCTGATAGTTGGAGTCCTAAAATCGGTTTTATACTATCAACACTTTATGCTTGAAATAAATGCAGACGTTATCCATGATTGAATAAATGTTTTTGTATATGAAAATCACACGCATGCGGTGATATGCTGATGTGTTGTTGATTAAATTGTATTGTATGGGGTGAACTTTGATTAGCTGGTGTTACAGCTGTAAACTAACAAGACACATAAACAAACTGCCAGCATATTCACTTTCCGACGAATTACCCCTTTGTTTTCTTCACCTGCTCCAATTCTATTATCCACACCCAGCTGATGCTGACACTGATATTATACCTACCAGTGTCTTTTTTTTTTCTTTCTTTCATGACTAATTAATTAATCCCGTACGGCGCGGCGCGCAATTCCGATCAATTAAGGGACTAAAAGTAACTGACAGTTGAATATTCGGCCTTTAACAAAAACTTTGTAGAGAGAGTAGACCTAATTAACGAGTAATTCACGCTTGAGTCCCGTTAATGAGGGACCGTCTCTCTTAATTATTCGTGTTTGATTTACGGTGAGTCATTAAGATAATATTGCGTAGTTTCAAAGTGCTGTCACAAAGTTGTTTTTGGTTTGACTCAATGTCAATTGTAAACAGTGTCTATGAAACCTTGCTATTGAACTCCATGGAAATGCCAGAAATGTGGTCCAAGTGGCTCTACTATAGTCATCAAGAATGGTCAAGAAGTATTTTGCCCCTGAGAGACTTGATACTTTATACTGACCCCATATATCCATATGGATAAGTTCAAAAGATTGAGATGCCCTAGATGGACTCCTAGAAAAGGGAAGTCTATGATGCTTAGCTAACAGGCAAGATTCACAAAAAAAATCTATTGATTTTCCATTTTTGGGTATTACATGCTGCATTTTGTCACAAGATGCATGTCCAAGTCTAGCATGCAGTATACCTATATCTAGATCTTGTCTAGAACTATTATTAGCAGAAAACACATCAACAACATTACAATGCTTAAAAGAACTATTCTGAGTTTCAGTAACTCTTCTTAAGATTGAATACACAGCATTTATTATAGTAGATTCTAACACAGAAGCAATTGGAGTCTTGTACTTGTAAAGATCACCACTCTTTATCCCTTGTCCAACAGTGACCTTACTTGAAAGGTCCTGGAAGATGCAGTGAGTGGGATAAAACAAGACACACATATTAGTCTTAGCTATCAATTTGCCCACAGATAACAGATTTTGTTTAAAATCTGGGACATAGAAAACATTAGACAAAGTAATAGTGGGGGACAGGTAAACTGAACCAGTCATATGAACTGATTTAACTGTCCCATCTGGTAAACCAACAAGAATGGGTTTGGGCAAGTTATATATGTCATGTAATAATGCCTTATTGGCAGTCATGTGATCACTAGCCCCTGTGTCTATGATCCAATCCCCATTTAGCAAAGTATTACAGACTGAATAAGCTTTTGAATCAATGAGTATACCTGCAAAGTTAGAAGTGGATGCAGAAGTCTTTGAAGTAGAAGACTTTTTGTCAGAAAGAGCTTGAAAAACTTGCTGAGTGACAGAATTGATAATCCCATCAACCATACTGGAGTCCAGAGTAAAGTGATGAACAGACTGATCAGCAGCAGTAGAATCATCCAGTGGAGAGGCTTCCTGAGATGTTGGATCAGGTGGAATCACATCAACATTGTGAGCCCCTCTTCTGCAAACATTATTCCCACCATTAAAGGTCAAAACTGGCCCTTTGCCCTGATTCTGTTTACCCTTGGCCTTCATTAGAATGAAGCATCTGTCAATGACATGTCCCTTCTTCTTACAATGAGTGCATGTCTTGAGCCTGTTACAATCCTCAGTATAGTGCCCCCCTTTGTTGCAGAGAGTACAGAACTTAGAGGTTGAAACATCAGAGGAGGCATCAAGCTTTGGCTTCTTATGATCAGGCTGAGAATTTCTAGTGGCTGCATAAGCATTTGCTTCTGCTAAAACTTCAACAGCTTCAGAAATCTGTTTCTGTCTCTCAATGGTTTGAAGTTGACCTAAGACCTTGTTAAGGGGAGGTAAAGGCTCCATAGAGAGTATATTAGTGCACATCCCATCATAGCCAGTGTTCAAACCCATGAGAAACTGAATTAACTTTGCATGATTATCCCTGACAAACATTCTTTTGAGCAAATTGCAGGAACATGAAGACATGGCTCCACAAGAACACTGTGGAATAGGATCTAGGCTATCTAGGTCTTCCCAATGTCTCTTGAGGTTACTGTAATACTCTGTCAGAGATGCATTATTCTGCTTGATAGCATTAAGATCCTTCTTAATTTGGTAGATGTCTAGGGCATTTGGCTGACCATACCTTTCTAAAAGTTCATCCCACAGATCCTTAGCACTCTTAGCATAGACCATGTGTTCACGGATTTCATCACTCAATGAGTATTTAAGCCATGACATAACCATAATATCACATCTAAGCCAACGATGATATGATTTTTCTGTCTTAGCAGGCCGTTTTAGAGAACCGTCAATGAAAACCTCCTTATTTTTTGCAGCTAATGCAAAATAAACCTCACGCTTCCAGTTTAGGAAATTAGTTCCACTAAAAGCAGGTGTAACTAGCTTCATATTAGGTTGATCAGATGTGCTCAAATAAAGAGGATCATCATAGAAACCACCAGATGCAGAAGCATAATTAAGAGTTGCAGTAGTAGCAATGTTATCAGACATGATGATAGACGATATTCAACAAGAAGACGACGAATTATCGGAGAGTTTGCAGAAAATTAGGTCAAAATGCAGAAAATCAAGGCAAATTCGCAGAATTTTCGCAAAATTAACCGGATGTCAAACGCAATCAAACGATGTGCAATAGAAAGCAATCGATGAATTAAAGCGATTAATCGACAAAGAAAGTAACAATTGATGAAGATCTTCGCGTAATCGACGAAATTAATTCGAGAAAATGCCTCAAATGAGAGATGAATAAGCTCGAAGGAACCAGAAATTCGAAGAAAATAATACGCGAAGAAGAAGAATAATGCGGAAGCGATCAATCCTCAGGAAAGTTACGACGATTGATACCATATGAAACCTTGCTATTGAACTCCATGGAAATGCCAGAAATGGTGTTTCTGATGTAGAGAGAGAAAGCAAAGTGAAAGACAAAAGAGTAAATAAAATGTTTTGTTGTGTTAACTTAATCATCAATCATTACAATGAGTATTTATATACAAGTCATTAACCGACATTACTTATTACCAACTAGTCATGTAACTAGCCCATATGGTGCATATAAGCCCATATGGTCCATAGTGTCCATTAGCGAAATCAAGAACCAATGAAAGTCAAATTAAATCTCAATGTCAATTGTAAACGGTGTCCATTAGGTAATAAATTAGATAATATAGAGAGGAAATGGAGAGAGAGAGAGAGAGAGAGAGAGAGAGAGAGAGAGAGAGAGAAGATTTACTTGAAATTAAATCTCGGCCACTGATTAAGTAACGGAGAAGGATGACCTCGTTGCCTTATGCTGATAGCCAAAAGCGACATAGAACATTACTCAAAGGAGTCCACAGAATATGATACACATCTTAATTAACTGGACTGACCGAAAAAACCAAATATTATGAACTGTATGAAAGTCAAGTTTCTCACAAAATTCTCATCAACCAGTGTTCTGTTCTGTGTACACCGTATCATTATATTTATATATATAAAAGAAAAATGTAAAAGTGCTGATGTGGCGCCACAATATTTCAGAAATGATGTTTTAAAGGCCTCTCATTCAACCTCAGAAAATCTGTTTTTTTAGGCCAATCAAAACCCGTTTTTTTGGCCATGTAGACATCCATGTCAGCCGTTGTAAATCGAAAAATTTGACCCGTTTTTCTAACAATACCGATATAATTGCTGTTAAAAATACAGCTAATATCTACCTATGATTTAATTACTGCTGCTTACCTAATTTTTGGATGTGCAGAAAACGAAACAAGTTCCACATTGAAAATGAAATAGCCATAATTACAAATTACACATTGAAAATGAAATAGCCATAATTATAAAATAACTACAACACAGGGACTACAAATTACACATTCAGTTTTCAGTAAACCATTTGTATTTTCCGTTTAAACTTCTCGGTAAAATCCCCTTAAATCTCCTTCACTTCCTCTTCATTCATCATACATCTTCAATCCTGTAAAACAACACCAAAAAATCTCTTAAATTAAAGAAAGCACCCAAAAAAAAGGGTTTTGGTATTACTGCCGAGCACCACAACCTATTTTACAAAAACAATATAAAACCTTTATAAGCCTAACTAGTTTAGCACCCGTGCAAATTGTACGGGCATGCATAAAAAAATATTTGAAGTATATTGATTGTAAGACATGAAGACATTTAAATTGTTGTTTAATGTACCTATAAGGAATGATCTAGTAAAATTGTGACAAACAAATGCACAGGAGCACTTGTATACTCCTACATGTACAGTTGTACAATTGCCGGATAAAAATGAAGAAATTGAGATGGAATTAGACTATGGAAAGTCATTGCCAAATGACTTCACCAAAAATCACTAATACCCCATGTTGCTTTAACTTCCATCATTACACAATGATCAAAATGTTGGCTTAATAGCCAAGTCCTCAATTTTTACTATCAACCACAACATTTCAGGTAATTAATAGACCACCATGGTACTGCCAACTGCTAAGCATCTCCGTCAGGTTCACCACCACTGATCTGCTCGCCTCACATTGTCTCGGCATTGTTGCGGTGCAACCCTTGCAGCTCCCATCTCCGGCACAAAGAACCACGGATCGTCTACTCATCTTCGTCTGCCATTGCTCAATTCGGCCACCTTGGATACTGCCTACATTAGCAAGATACAATTTTAGAGAAAAAGGCTATATAGTACACTACTATATACCATAGAAAAGAGAGTGTAGGTAGTATAATTAACTCTTAATTCCAAATCCTATGTATCTTACATTAGTAACTGGAATACAAAAGAAAGAACATGTAGCTCAAATGTGTGTACCAAATTGCGGGAAAACCGGAAATCGCACTAAAACGCATTTGTCATATGCAAACCTCAACATCAAGCATAGTACGTACTGCAAAATAAACTAAGTCTCCACATCATCCTTCATAGCAGATTGTAAATATCGATCGATGGATCAACTTGCTCATCCAACCATATTACGGAGTACTAAATTTCAATATTAGTATAATGCAACAAAAACTCGCGTTGTGAACTAAACAACATGAAATAAATGATGATAAAAGTGAGTTATGAAGGTAAAACGTGAATGGAATTGAACAATATGCCATCTAATTGAATGCGAAGAAGTAGTAATACAAATCATCACAATGAAATTTAAAAAAAGAAAGAAAAAAGAAGATTAGTTGAGGTTAAGCACGATTAAGTTTGAAGAGCTATATCGTTAGGCGTGGAATGAGGGGATATTAATGGAGTAGGTGCGCAAGAAAGAGTCGTCAAGAAAAATACTGATTTAAAACAATTGTAAAAATAGTGTAAAAACAATTGTGAAAACAAATCCTTCTAATGGTGTTCAACCATCACGATTTTTATACGATCAAGCAAATAATACCACAAAATCATAGATCTTACTAAATAAGTAATATAATAGCAGACTATTTTATGAAATATGACATAGTTCAGATGAGCATGTAAATAGGCAAACCTGATAAAACTTTGAAGATTTTTTACTAAGAGGAAGGAAGCATGCATTTAGGGGGAGAAGAATTTATGCATAGTGGCTGCGAAAGCTGTATTCCATAAGCAAAATATAGCACTCATAGGAAAATAGGGTTTTAGGGATTGGTTGAGCGGGAAAAAGTTAGTTGAGGTAGTGACACATGTACAATTAATGTTTAGTGGTTCTTTCAATATTTGTATATAGATAGATATGTTATTATTCGAGAAAATGTCCTTAGTAAAGCAAATGTTAATTTTTTTAACGGAGTATCTGGTCACTCCTATATAAAGATGATTAGAGAGGCAAGTAAAATCAATAAAATAAATCTTTTTTCCTCCTTTTGTGAGCTATATTTAAAGGAACAGGTAGACATTGTACATGTTAGATAAGCAGTAAAATTGTAATACTCGCTCCAAAGAAAACTCAATCTTTCAGTAAATCGCCGATCATCATATTCCTATATTGTCAACAGTGCCACAACAATCAAGATGCAATTAAGAATTCTTACTTATACTACTCCGTACATTTTACAGGCAAGATGAATATAACGAAAAAACTGTAATAGTTCGAAGAGAAATCTTGAGAATTACCACGTGGAGGCGCCAAGCATTACATTCCTAAATTGTTAGAATCCATGTCCACCTCAATTTAAATCAACACTGTACACAGAAAAACAGTACAACTCAGATTATCTGATGAAACATAAACAACTGTAATAGTTCATTGACTCTGATTTTGAAACCAAGTCAATGAATAGTGGCTATGTTTTGCTGCTTGTGTGCACCTACTCAATGTAAAAAATCAATAAAGTGGTACATTATAAAGATAATGAGCTTCTATAATTAAGAAACAAAAAGCACTCTATGAACATTAAAAATACCATAATTGAGACTCGCCT
>JAGPOY010001434.1:0-17420 GCA_018983105.1 Silene uniflora
AAGTATTCACAAACCTTTGTTTTACCTCCTTATTCATCCCCCTCACATTCCAAAACCCAAAATTCATTGATTAAGACTGGGTGAGGGGGCATTACCATTTATGTCAGTGCTATTAGAGGCACTACTTGAGGCTTGCAGGTCTCCCATTTGACAAGGTGTAGCTTGGCCTCTCTTACTTTCTTCTCCAATTCCCTGCCTAGTATCTTTATACTGTCTCACTGGGGAGATAACCCCACTAGACAGAGCAATTGAATTGTGAACATGAGTCTGGACATTCACTACTAATGGATCCTTTGCTTTTGCAGGTGTAATATCCCCTGTTTGGGTAACATCATTAGGAGCAATAGAGGCAGCAATTGGATTACCATTCTGAGAAGTAGGCTTGACTGGCTTCCACACTTTTTGAGGTGGCTTAACTACTCTTTGACTAGTCTGTTTACTCCTCCTGCATTGTTCCTTCTCATGTCCTAAGCCCTTGCACTTTGTACATAAGATAGGCTTCCATTCATAAATTATGTCAATACTGACCTTGTTCTTGGTCTCATCCAGAAACGAAATGCTCTTTGGGAATGTTTGACCCAATTTTAGTTCAACCAAAACCCTAGCAAATCCTAATCTCGTTTTTAATTCTGTTGACTCATCACTTTTGACAAACTTACCCACTAAAGAGGTAATTTTGGGCAGGCTTTTGCCCCAAAACTTCAGAGGCAGCTTCTGAAGTCTGATCCAAGCAGGGACAGACTGAACTCCCTCTTTAGTTAATTCAATATCAGGGTGACAAGGCTTTAGTATGAGTGGCTTATTGTCAAACAAAAAATGTCCACTGTTAAGCACAGCCTGTTTCATCTCTTCCTTTTGAAATCTAGCCAAGAACACACCATTAGGTAGAAAAGAAATTTTGTCAATAACATGTTTGCTCCATATTCTTTTCAGGAAACCTTACAGGATCTGCCATGGAGGATTTGCCCCCACAACAAACCCTACCACAGCCTGTTGCCAATAATCCAATTCATCCTGGACATCATCAAGAGTTAACTGCATCAAATCAGGCTCCTCATCTATGATTTTGATGATTTGCTTTCCATGAACTTGATACCACGAGCCCTCCTGCCGCGCATCATCCTCATCACCAGAGTCCTCCTCACAATCCTCTACTATAGGATCAGACAAATCAAAGGGAGGAATGCAGTCACCTCATTAATACTCTTATGATTTTGGCCTATCTCAACATCTGGCTTTCCCAGAACCTTAGACTTCTCTGAATGAATAGCTTGTGATACATTTGATTTAGTAATAGATGATTGAGTTTTATTATTCGATTTCTTAGTCATTGTGATCTGGATACAAAATTGATCAGGATCAAAAATCCTAGATGAGACGGCATGATCGCTTTCCCTCTCTAGGTTTTTCCATTTTTCTTTTGTGCTTGATACTCATCATATATGACCAATTATTGTGACTTTCACTACATGTGTTGTCACTACTATTACTTTCACTTCTCCCGTTGTCATTATTTTTTTCTTTCACTACTCCCGCATTTTTTATTGTTAATTTTACTACTCCCGTTGCTGCTACTATGAATTGAATTGTTAGTTAATTTTTCACTCTCTCCGTTGTTCCTAATGTGACTTTCGCTACGTGTTGTCACTACTATTACTTTCAGTGCTCCCTTGTCATTATTTTATCTTTTACTACTCCAGCTATTATTGTTGCTTTTACTACATGGGTGGTTAAATAAATTTGAAATATTAGATTATAAAATGTTATTTAAGAGTAATAATTGTTATTTACTAATTAAATTACAAATCTAATGAATTATGAATTATGAATTATGAAATATATTATATTTTTTGGAAATCTGAATTGATTTACTTATATTTTAATAGTTTCCAAAATATAACATATACTTATTTATACTTTAAGGAAACTCGCCATATTCTAATATTCTTTAAATCTATACTTTTAACCAAAACTATATAATATTTACATTGAATTCCGTTGTTCAGGTCCGTCACACCGCGCTAGTGATTAAAAACTATATAGGATGGATGCCCGGCTTCGCCCGGGCTACCTCTATTTAGCATTGAAATTTATTTTCAACTAAATAAAACTACTTTAAAGTTACATAACTCATAAATTTAGCATCAATATATTTTTATGACATATATTAAAATCACGATGAAATAAATTATGAGACAAATTCACTACTCCCGCTATTAATATTTTACTTAAATCGATCAGTTAGCTAATTGGTCATATATATTTTATTTTGTTTTTAGTATTGCTACTTTTATTACATCCGTTAGTATTGTTGTTACTTTCACTACTGCAGCCATAATCCCGTTGGTACTTCTATTACGTTTACTACAGTCGCTCGCTAATAATACTTTCACTATTCAACTGAGTGATTAGTATCATATTACTATATACAATGTTACTACAATTTCTTTGACTACTAAACAGAATTACTTTTACTATTTAGGTATACAATTTTAAGAGGCTTATATATTTATATAAATAAATTACATATATGCATGCATTAAATCAAATCGGAATATTTATTATATTTTTTTGGAAATCTAGCTTGATTTATTTACCTTTTAATAGTTTCCAAAATATAACATAGTTTATATTATATTTGTGTATGTTAAATAATTAACATATTTATACTAATTAATTAATACCTTAAGTGGGCATGTTTATTTTAAGGAAAATCTCCATATTCTAATGTTTTCTAAATTTATATACTTAGGCCAAAACTATCAAATATTTGCATTGAAGTCCCTTGTTCAGGTCCATCGCACGGTGCTAGCAATTATAAACTATATACTATAATTAATTTGTATAGATTTATTTAACTGCATTGAAGTCCCTTGGTTTCTGGATTTAATATATAGTATTGATTGATAAATAAATAAATAAAAAAAGAGCTTCTGACTATCTACTAAGCTTCGAATAAGCTCGGATTTGGTTAGACTTGGCTAGGAATGGTTTTGAGCTAGGCTTTGACGGATTTGATTTTGAAGGCTCTATAAATCGGTTCAGATTAATAAGTGGCTTGAATTGTAACGTTGTTAATCAATCAATAACACGTTATCATGTTGTTTAATGAGACAAAATTGCGTTTTAACGTCTTTAGTACATTCTAAAACTATCGCATCATCTTTTAAAACCTTATTCAGGTTATCATGTCATCAAATGTACGTCACTGCCTCGACACACATACGCGTATCAACTTCAGGTAGCTAAATAATCGGAAAAAAAAAAGACCTAATAATGAATTCAGGAGCCAAATCGGGAGAAAGCCTATCTCAAACCTGAAACGACCGGACGACCCTGATTGTGACCGATCCGATAGTGACTCGACTCAATAACAAACCTGTAATAACCCGAACCAACAATGACCCGACCCAGCCAAAACCCAACCCAAACCCGTGACCTGACAAGTCAATATTAATGACCCGACCCGCCTCGAAACCGAGCATGAATTGACCTGACTAGCACGACAAATAAGTGACCGAACCCGATTCGAATGTAGTCACGACTCAATATAACCTGAACCTAATATAACCCGACCCGATCAGACCCGACCTAAACCCAACCCCACTGACTTGATTGACATGTCTTCTTGGAGTATCTCTTATCGTACTCGTCAAAAAATCCCCCTTATACTAAGAGATTAAGCTTTCTCAATAATTTTTCCCTCCAAAAGAAATCTGCCTAAATAAGGAAATAAATGAGAGCTCATTTGCTAAAAACTTGTGAGAGACGGTCTCTCATTAAGTTATTGAGAGACCACTTTATCGTACCCCTCTATGTATGTGTCGTACTCTTTTTGTTATTTATTGGGATTAAAATGTCTATTTCATTTGGTGCATTATTTCATAACAATCGTATCTATTTTATCATACATTGTAACCACTTTTAAGTACCCCATTTTATAGTATATGTACCTCTTTTATTAGTACCCAATTTTATAGTATATGTAACCATTTTATTTCTTTTTGTACCATTTTTCCATTAATTTGTAATTGGTCTCTCAACAACTTTAATCACTTTTATTGTACTCCATTTGATAGTATATGTACTCATTTTATTAGTACCCAATGTTATAGTATATGTACTCATTTGTAATTGGTCTCTCAATAAATTTATGAGAGACCGTCTCTCATGAGACCTACTGTTTACTATTATATTTTCGTTTAACTATAATCTTTTAATGAAGTTATAATTTTTTTTCTTTAAACTATAAATTATTATATTTTAATTAAAATTAAAAGTAAAATGATATAAACCACAAACTTTAAATTGCTAAATCGTTTTTCAGTGTTATTATTAATTATAAAATATCTTGACACATATTCTGTACAAAACAATCTGTAAACTGATATTATTGCCTTGATAAAAAAATCATTAAAGTTATTTTAAGAAAATTTATAAAATTAAATCATTTTTTTTGTAGAAAAAGAAATTCATTAAAGTATATGCACATTTCGTAACTTTTACTCGATTCTCTGAATTATTATTCTGTTTATTTATTTTTCTCTCATATCAAAATATAATGGGTAAAATATGAAAAATTAATGAAATGTCAATTTAAAACTATAACTAATAGTCTAATACACTAAAATCGTACAAAAAAAAAAGAATTACACTTGAAAAAAAAAAGCTCTATAAATACTTGTATTGCGCGGGATCTATACTAGTATACTGTAATTGATTATGTCATGCCTAATTACATTTTTCTTCAAAAAATATAGAGTTAAATGTTTTCACTATCATTGTCAAAGTTGTTTACTTCTATTTTCGCTATTGTAAATATATTTTTTCTATTACCGTCATTGTAAAAGTTAAATAATATAGTGTCAATTTAATTATGACTTGTTCTACCTGCCAGTCTGCCACAACACGTTACTATCTATAAAATATATTAAAAGGCATCCCTTAAACGATCACTAAAGCCGTTCAAAATTAATCCACGTCAGCTTCAAAAAGTCACATTAATTCCACATATGTCAAACAAAGCCATGTCAAATATTGACATTTTAATTGAATTTCTGTAATAAAACATGTTAATAAATGTCATAATTTATAATTAAATTTGACATTTTAATTAATTGAAATTTTGGTAATAAAACATATTAATAAATTAAAACTTTTCATATTACTTAACACCCACCATTTTTATTAACACGTTTTCCTATTTAATTTATTTTTTTAATTAAACATCATAATAAATTGATTAAAACACTTCATAATACTTAACACCCACCAAATTAAAATTTATTCTTATCTAATTAATTTTTGTAATATAATACGTTAATAAATTGATTAGATTTATTTATATTACTTAATACCCATAATTTTCATTAACATTTTTCCCTATTTAATTCACCTCTTGAGTTGCTCAGCAATCAATTATCTAATTTAAGTTATTTTTAAGACGGGTGTGACGACTTTTTACCCTCATCAGTTATTCATAAGTTTATATAGGGAGGTTAATGATATCCAAATGTCCTTAATGTGTTGACTTACATAATCATGCCCTTAATGTGTTTGATGAAAGGTGTGAATGAAAGTTTGCACCTTTATTGAATTTGATAAACACCCCTCTTGATTGACAATAAAAGGGGGATGTTTTGTTATGTTATTATAAATTGTTATGACCTAATGCGTTGGCTTAGTGATTAATTTAGGTGTCTAAGACATTAGCGCCTTTTCAAGTCTACTAATTTACCATAATTTGTCTTCCTCCCTATTTAGAGTCCCCCTCACCTAGAGAGAACCCGTCTACCCTAGTTTTAATCAATTGTTTACGTTTCATTTCATCTTATTTCGCTCTAGTTCACATCTAGTCATTAGTTCAAATCAACTCTTATTGTTTAGGCTAAACTAAAATTCGATACAAACTAGATAGCAACCCCTCCATCCTAGTGGATTCGACCCTAAATATACTACTTATTTAGGTTATTTTTAAGATGGGTGTGACGACTTTTTACCCTCATCAGTTATTCGTAAGTTTATATAGGGAGGTTAATGATATCCAAATTTTTATTTGGCGACTAAAACTATTCCTATTTTAGGTTTGCAATTAATTAATTCTCATAAACCAGTTAAGCATAGAAAAGTGGCAATTTGCCCCCTTAACTTTGTTCAATTGTAAAATCAGATCTCTTAACTTTCAAGTGTAGCAATCAAGCCGCTTAACTTTAGTTACAAGTGAAATTAAGCTCCATTGGTTGATTTTTCATGAAATTCTATCAAAATTCATTTTATAATCTAATTAATAAATTACAAAATTTAATTTTTGTAAACTTACAACTTTTATAAAATATATAATTGTAATAGCGATTGTTTTTTTTTTTCTTTTTTACAATTTTCTAATTGTTAGACGATTTATTATGAATGTAAGAATAGTTCATAAAACTTTGTCATATTTTTATTTTTTTTATTATATGAATGTAAAACTATTATTTAGATGGATAATTAATTAGTATTTCTATGTTATATTAGTTGAATAATATAAATGTAAAATTATTTTTTGTTGAGCTTTAAGTGAAAATTAAAAATCGGGGTTGAATCTCACTTTTTGTTAAAGTTAAGGGGCTTGATTGCTACAGTTGAAAGTTAAGGTGCCTGATTTCACGATTGAGCAGAGTTAAGATCTATAAAGAGAGAATTTGAGTTTCTTGTTTTAGAGGAAGAGTAAAGAAGGGTATAATATGAAAAGAGACAATTTGTGTAATTTGTTAATAATTGATTAATTTTTAGAGGAAGAGTAAAGAGAGAATTTGAGTTTCTTGTTTTTCAGAAGAAGGGTATAATTTGAAAAAGTTCTGGTAAAAAGTTCATAAAAGAGTAAATTACGTCCATAAAAAAGTAACTACGCATTTTTTAGTCCAACATACATGTACACCTATAGAATAGGCTACACAAATTAGCCAATGAACTCTTTATTTTGAGATGTATATAATATTAATGCGACTTTGCTAGCAATGTCGGGTTAGTTTGGAACACTTCATATTATTTTGGGTTGGGTTGATTATTACAGGTTGAGGTGGCAATCGGTTCAGTCGGGTCGGGTCAACTCGAGTCGAGTCATATCGGGTCGAGTCATATCGGGTTCGAGTTAAGTCGGGTTAGCATAGCCTTTCGGGTCGGGTTCGGGTCGTTATCCGGTCGGGTCAAATGACGTTTCGGGCCGAGTCGGGTTTGGGTCGAGTCATTTCGGGTCAAATGATGTATCGGGTCGGGTTTGGGTAGGGTCGTTATCGGGTCCAGTTACTTAATCGCATTACTACAATTTTTTACCATTAAATTTAGTTTTTAAGCTAATATTTGGTTTAATTACTTCATTATTAAGTCAAACGTATTAATCTAAACACAAAATCACTTTCATTTTAATCAAAATTAAGCATTATAATTATCAGGTCATCAATTTAATCGGGTCAGTATCGGGTCGAGTCAATATCAGATCGGGTCTGGGTCGGTTCGAGTCACTGATAATCGGGTCGTGTCGGGTTACAGGTCGTCATCGGATCAGGTCGGATCGGGTTCAGGTCACTGATAATCGGGTCGTGTCGGTTTACATGTCGTCATCGGGTCGGGTCGGGTTGGTTTCGGGCCACAATATTTTCGGGTCAGATCGGGTTGGCTTTGCTCGGGTTCGGGTCGGGTCAGACTTGCCAGCTCTAATTAAAGGTCAGATGGATTTGGGTTGGGTCAACGGTGGGTGAGTCAAGGTTCAGATCGTGTCTAGACGTCTAGTCAATTTGAATTTTGAATCATATTCGCATCAGGAAATTTCTAGTCTCGAGTCGGATCAGCTTTGTCATGTCTGACCAAGGGCATCAAATGACATGAATCAAAGTCCCTTCAAAATTAAAAAAGATCCTTTTTGTTAATAACCAACTCACCTATGTTACCAAGAAACCCTTATTGTTTGAGCAGGAAGTAAATTCAGGAGCAAAACGAAATGGAGTACAAAGTAGAGCAAAAGTGCAGATTGCTGTTAAATGGAGTTGATGAAAGATTCAATATCAGTAGCAGCTGAACCACCTTCCGCAACTGCCCTTTTAAAAGTATTGCTCAACTTTTGTGCACGTTCAACCATCTCTTTGCGGTCATCGCTTTCCGGGTCCATGAATTTCTTCACAAGTCCTGCTACTTGTTTCCCACTCAGCGCCTTTTCTGGATTAACACCATTCTTCATCACCCTCAAACCAATCTTCATATCATTCACTATTAGCTTACTATTTGGGATTTGATCCCAGAATATAGGACATGTCAACATTGGTACTCCCGCATAAATGCCTTCACAAGTAGAGTTCCACCCACATTGTGTCCAAAACCCGCCAACAGAAGGATGGCATAACACCTTCAATTGATCACACCAAGGCAACAAGAACCCTGTCTCACCGATACCATTTTTGAATTGAGAACTAACATCCCGAGTAACCCATAAGAATCGAACACCGCT
The DNA here is from genome assembly GCA_018983105.1 of Silene uniflora. Taxonomy (NCBI): domain Eukaryota; kingdom Viridiplantae; phylum Streptophyta; class Magnoliopsida; order Caryophyllales; family Caryophyllaceae; genus Silene; species Silene uniflora. The sequence continues at coordinate 8,480 of JAGPOY010001434.1, forward strand.
CTCTTTGATTCCCTCAACAAACTCATTTGTTTGAGCACTTGAAAGTGAATGATAACTTCCTTGTGAAATGTACAAGACAGAGTCTATAGGTTGAGAGTCCAGCCATTGGAAATAGTCACTCTTGTAATATCATTGTGTTTTCTCTTGTTCTACAAGTTTTGTGAAACCACACACACACACACACACACACACACAGAGTTTAGATACTATTTTCAAATGACTTGACATGAAAATTGTGTTGCAATTTGCATCAAACTGCTATTTCACAACAAGAAGGTGACGATATTGTCGATTGTGGTGATGTAAATAGGAGTGAGAGGTGAGCAGCACTAAGGAATGGAATGGAAATTACCAGAGACATCAAGAGGGAAGTGGTCATGCTGAACCAACAAATCAAAGTGGACAAATACAGTGATGAAGGAAGCAGACACAGTAAAAAATGCAGCCAGCGGAATATTCCTTTGGATACCCACGTCAACCGCCCAAGAAAGATACGAGTTATAAATAATAGCACTAGGTGGCTGCTGGAGGCGGTCCAGGAGTCGCTCAAAGGGATCCTGGAGCTTGGTGTTGACTGCTTCTACGAAACCAAGGAAGTCAGCAGCTCGACCAAACTCGGACGGGATTACCTGAGGGATGGCAGATAAGTGGATGTTAGGCAGCAGCTGAGCCTCAGAGCTGAGGAGGCCTAGCCACTCCTCAGTGACAACAAATGTAATGAGCAGGTCCGGTTTAGTTTGCGCAAGGAGTTTGCAGAGGTTCAACAGTGGGTTTATGTGGCCTCTTCCTTGGTACGGCATTGCCACCAGGTGCCGCCCGTTCATTAGTGTTTCTTTAAGGTCGAGCTCCATGATTGATGGAGTAGAAACAGTCTTCTGTCTACTCAAAAGAGAGTAATTTTTATGCTTTTCTGCTGCAGGTAGACAAAAGCAACAATCAATTGCAAGGAAATCAGAGCTGAGAAGAGTCAAAACTCAACAGTGTATGGCTGGCTAGGATAAATTTCAAAGTTGTTAAAGTCAAGGTGATGGAATCAAATTAGCATCATACCAAACAAAAGTTGCGTGCTTTGAGAGAAAACAAAAGAGTATTACACTGAAATACCCAGCACCTCTCAATTTTAACCACCAACCTTACAGTAGCAGACTAGCAGCTGATATATTTAGTAATCTATTACTCCATAACCTATCTTTTTCAGTTCTTGTACCACCAAGTGGATTCCACAACACAGGGAAGGCCATTTATACCCACTCCAGGCATATTCATATAAGACCCTTGCACATCCGAAATGAGTAAATGGTACAACCGTACAATTAAAATTCTAAGAGAGTAAAAGAAATTTATAATAGAGGTGAAAATAACAGGAGGTTGTGACTAAACTTCATTCAATCTATTTCATTGAGTTATATACATTTATTTTTCACACAAAATTCTAAGAGAGTAAAAGAAATTTGAACATTATTTTCATCACCAACTCTTGTTTAAGACCGTCATACTTAAAACAGCTCTATCAACAGATTATAATAGAGGTGAAAATAACAGGAGGTTGTGAGACGTCTTAAATTAAGACGGTCTTAAGCAAGGCCTACCTATTTTCATACCCCTCAACTAAAGTCATCCCCACTCAGAATCACAACTCCTTATCTCATCCCTCACCCCACAATCACTCAAACTCTACAAAGTATTACACAACAAAATATAATCTCAGGCCAAAGTCCCCAACTACTGATATGTCTCCCTCACCCATGTTTGCCGGCCAAACAACTACCCCCATCACTCCCCACAAATAAGATTATACATCTGCTTGTACCATAAGCATGGTACAACCAAGTATAAGAACCTGAGCTTATATGTATTTTTTATGAGCTAATTTAAAGTTCATGTTTTTAATGTGTAAATGAATGGGTTTAATAATTTCTAATAAAGCTCATATTCTCTAACATAAAGCTCGGATTTTTTATCAAAAAGCTCGGATTCTACATCGTACAACCATATACAACTGGTTGTATAGTCCATGAATTGCTCCCTCCCTGACCGCCTTGCCACCCCTTTTTTGCCAATGCGAGGTTGGATCAAGGTACCTTGAGTGGTTCTCGTTGGCAGTGGATCGGGTAACGTAGGTGGTTTCCAGAGGTAGTGGGTGTCATTGTTGATGGGTGAGGTAGTTGTGTCTAGAGCGATAAATTTTGACACTGAGTAGGTACTGGGGTCAATACTTGTATAAGATATTATACGAGTAATATCATAATAGAACCCTGACAATATGCCAGATATTTACTTATGCTCCGTATACAACACAAGGTATAATCAGGAGAAAGAAAAACAGCAGTTACCGATCTAATGTAGTTCTATAGGGGAACTTTACTGACCTTGAATAGCGGCAATTTGCAGGAGTAACTCTCGACAGCGGACCACTGCTCCAAGGTTTCTTCAGCTATATATACATGTACAAACTAACCGCCTCACATGCCTTTGGGTAAAAAACCAAAAGTCCACCTCGCATCTGAGTATCTGACAAGAAGAAGAAATTGTGTTGTTTTTTCTGCTGAAAGCCTGGATGCCAGATTCCTGACATGGAGATGCGACCATAATTCCTGGCTTTCCTGCTTCATCTATCTTAGACTGGCAGAACAACGGTGAGAAGGCTAAAGTCCAGATATATCCGGACTTGCATTAGATGCACAAAATTCCACCACAGCACCAAATTAACATAAGAAGAGTTTATGATAATTGCTCTGATGGACGAATGATTCAAACAGAATTAGAGTAAAAAAAGAATGATGACATAGAGTAAGTAGATAATAATTGTAATGTACAAGTCAGGAATGGACCATAAACAAGGGGAATACTGGTATTTATTGAGCTCCTGACAAATAAATACCATGAATGAAAGGGAGCTTATAAGGGGTAATGAACTAACTAAAAATAACAGGTTTCTTAGGCTAAGACACCTATGAGCTAGAGACCTTGTTATAAACCGGTTTCTAAGGCCTTCTTTAACCGGTTTCTTTGGCATTTTTTTTGTAGTAGTGCAAGTAAATTTAACTAAAAGTTAAAATATTTTAATTGCCCCGTCCCTTGGGGGCGAACTTAGTAGAGCTACTCAGGAACTCTCTGACATACTATTTACAATTAATATACAAAAAAAAAAAAAAATAATGATTTTCGATTTCAAAATCAAATTTCCAGAGCAGATATATAACAGAATAACGTAATAATTACAATTAATGAATAAATCACAGGAGAAATCTCGAAGCCGAATTATATAAGCCTACATAACACAGCAGAAGAGTAAATTAAATATGGCGGACTTACTTGGTGTGGAGGGGACTGGGGAGAGAAGCAATCAAAAGAGTAAAAAAGAGACAAAACAAGCGAAACATGTTGATATAGGAAAACTGACTGGATATCGGAACTCGGAATGGTTTAATTGGCATGCTATTTCAGAATTAAGTATACTCACCATAATTTATTACCAGGAGATACTGAAAAGTAAAGATAATAATCAACCTCAAAACATTGAATATGAACATCCTTCAATTATACTCACGCCAGTCACTAGGAAATGGAGTACAATTGTACAAGTATAGCAAATCTGCAGTGTTGTTAAATACCGACTTAAATGGAGTTGATGAAAGATTCAAGATCAGAAGCAGCTGAACCTCCTTCCGCAACTGCCCTCCTTAAAGTATTGCTCAACTTTTTTGCACGTCCAACCATCTCTCTGCGCTCATCGCCTTCCGGATCCATGAATTTCTTCACAAGTCCTGCTACCTCTTGGCTAGTCAGCACCTTTTCTGGATTAATGCCATTCTCCATCGCCCTCAAACCAATCTTCATATCACTCACTATTACCTTACTATTTGGGACTTGATCCCCTATTATGGGACACGTCAGCATTGGAACACCCGCATAAATGCCTTCACAAGTAGAGTTCCACCCACAGTGTGTCCAAAACCCGCCAACTGAAGGATGGCATAACACCTTCAATTGATCACACCAAGGCACCAAGAACCCAGTCTCACCAATACCATCTGTAAATTGAGAACTAACACCCCGATTAACCCATAAGAATCGAACACCGCTCTCTTTAATCCCCTCAACAAACACATTTATTTGAGCACTTGAAAGCGAAAGAAAACTTCCATGTGAAATGTACAAGACAGAGTCTTTAGGTTGAGCATCCAACCATTGGAAGTAGCCACTCTTGTATATCATGGTGTTCGCTTTGAGTTCGAAGTATGGTATCATTGGGCCAATGTGATATACTGGGATTCCCAATTTGGCTTTAAGACAATCTAACACTGGCCCTTCGAATTCATAAATTGAAGAGAAGAGAGCATACTGAGCTTTCTTCAGAGCCAACATTGATTCCAGGACTCTCGGATAAGTAAGGTTACGACTTCCATGAAAGATTGTTGGCATATCTGCAATAGTAGTTGGAGCAAGTCCCGGAATGTAGTCCACCACTTCATGTCCTCTTTCTGTCAACAAAATTATACGGAGTAATCGTATTAACTATTAGCAATACAATGAACAAATAGTTATCAGTTAGAGTTAAGTGATCTGGTTGATTTGGACGCCATTGCTTCCCCCGAGTAACAACAACATCATACAGTGTCCTAAAAGGCTCCCCACCTATGACAAGATGTATTCCGAGTACAGACCATATATATTGAATTAGCCATCCTAAGTTTAATTATATTTTCTCTGATTCTACATGTTCTGTGAAACTACCTCCCTCCCACTTGGTTTGTATAAGTCCACATTTGATGTAGTAGCCCAGAATCTGAATGAATACCAATTTCTCTCTTTTCATCAAACTTTTAGCTTAACCTAGGTGATTCCATATCCATCCAACTAGGAGTGAGTGGTGAGCAGCAATACAGAACGGAATGGAAATTACCAGAGACATCAAGAGGGAAGTGGTCATGCTGAACCAACAAATCAAAGTGGACATATACAGTGATGAAGGAAGCAGACACGGTAAAAAACGCAGCCAGCGGAATATTCCTTTGGATACCCACGTCAACCGCCCAAGAAAGATATGAGTCATAAATAATAGCAGTAGGTGGATGCTGGAGGCGGTGCAGGAGTCGCTCAAAGGGATCCTGGAGTTTGGTGCTGACAGCTTCTACGAAACTAGGGAAGTCAGCAGCTCGGTCAAGCTCAGACGGGATTACCTGAGGGATGGCGGATAAGCAGATGTTAGGCAGCAGCTGAGCCTCAGAGCTGAGGATGCCGTGCCACTCCTCGGTGACTACAAATGTAATGAGCAGGTCCGGTTTAGTTTGGGCAAGGAGTTTGCAGAGGTTCAACAGTGGGTTGATGTGGCCTCTACCTGGGTATGGCATTGCCACCAAGTGCCGCCTCGTGATTAGTGTTTCTTCAAGGTTGAGCTCCATGATTGATAAAGGAGGCCCTAGTCTTCTATCTACTCCAAAGAGACTCCCTTTTTAATGCTTTTCAGCTGCAGGTAAGCATCTTGGAAGTTAAGTGGCCATGTAAACAAATGCAATAATCAATTGCAAGGCTAGAGATTAGTCAACACTCAACACTCAATGTTAAGTTTAAAACCTTTTATTGTAGAAAAGGAAAAGGTGATGGAATATCAAACTATATTCAATGTGCTTTGACAGAGAAGACTATCAAACTAATTAAATGTGAATATGTTCAAATAATGGACATGAATATCACGCATTACTAAGAACAAGAGTTAGCTCAAGTGGTAGAGCTCTCTTGCTCCAACCGTGAGGTTGGGGGTTTGATTCTTACCTGCAACATAGTGCACTCATTTGACCCAAAAAAAAAAAAAAATCTCGCTCGTTACTTTATTCTTAGTGTACTACACTGAAATACCCAGCATCTCTCAATTTTCACAACCAAACTTACAGTAGCAGCTGATATATTTAGTAATCTATTACTCCATAACCTATCTTTTTCAGTTCTTGTACCACCAGGTGGATTCCACAACCCAGGGAAGGCCATTATACCCACTCTAGGCATATGACCCTTGCACATCCGGAACGAGTAAATGGAACAACTAAAATGGCTCACTAAACTTCAATTCCATCTATTTCATTGAGTTATATATATCCTTTGTCTCAATCATTATATTCTTTATGACGAGTATTTTAATTAAAGGTAAACAAACGATTGGGACGGACCGACAGAGGATGTACATTTATTTTTTACACAAATTTATAAGAGTAAAAAAAATATGGAGTAGGTAAAATGATCTAAACTTCACTGACCTCAAAGGCTCAAATGGCAGCAATCTGCTGAATAACAATCGGACAGATATGGAGCAAGTAAACTCTCGATAGTGGACCGCTAGTCCAGCGTTTTCCTCAGCTAATATATACATATGCAAACTAACCGCCTCACATTGGGCTGAAAACCAAGAGTCCACCTTGCAGATGACAGGATGAAGAAATTGTTTTTTATTTTGCTGAAAGCTTTATTTCAGGTCCCTGACATGAATGTGAGATCATAATTCCTGGCTTTCCTTCTTCATCTCCCTAAGACTGGCAGGGACAATTGGATAAACTGATAAAGGTGAGAAGACTAAGGTCGAGATATATCCAGATTAGTGGTAGATGCACAAAACTCCGCCACAGCATCAAATTAAAGATAGAACGCAACTCTTCTATATATGTTCTCAAATCATTATAAATCCTAAGATAAGGAAAGTTTATGATTATTGCCCAAATGGACTAATGCTCAAATCCATGACTACCATGAGTGGATGGGAGCTTATACGGTAATAAACTAACTACTTTGCTACCGTCAAAAACAGACCCTGATACTGCCATACACACATGTACATAAGAAAAACTAAAAACATGGTGAGCCGAGAGTAAAACCAGGTTTCTAGCTATCTCCGTCATGTGAATTAAATTTGATTAAAATTTATGTCTGTTCATCCATATTCAATCCATTAGAACAAAAAAGAAAGATTACATATCCCGGGGGCCTAAGACAAAAACACAGCTGTTAGCTGTACTTTACTATTGAAGGGATATGCCTATCGCCATAACTAACTATCTACGGATTATAGGAGCTTTGTACCAGTAATGTTTCCTGACTGAATAGGAAAAAGTTATACTCGTATCAACCAATGTCCTCAAGAACCATAAGTAGGCGTATGAAAAAACTATTTAGAAAAAAAAAAAATGTAAAGATATCTGTAAGACTTCTATCCATTCTAGTTGCCTGCCCTCGATCGTATATTAGAAAGCATGTCAGATCCTCGAGAAATAATGAGGGTTTTCCTGATATATGAACTGTATTGATTAGCTGATTGCCTATTACATTTGACAATCGAAGTGGTATTCTGAACTAATACCCCAGTCCCCAACCTGCAGAGCACTATCTTTGTAACCAAGAAGCAAATACTTGAGTAAGAAATGTAAGACGGTCTTCTGATTGCTTATGCCTTATCCGACTGTGTTAGCAAAAACTCATTTACTTAGTAGAGCAAAAACTTAAATGTTCACACTCTTATAAAGCATCTCATTATTCAGTAGCCAGTACATCAAAATCAAAACCCCGAGTGTTTTTCCTATCACTTGCAATGAGTAAGTCCAAGATGACTCATATATAATGTACCCTCCTTGTCAACAAACATTCCAAGCGTAAAAGCTTGTACTATCTCAATCATCAACAACAATTTAGCTGTTAAATATATAATCACAAAGATAAACATATCCTCCGAGGAGGCAAAACACAGAACTTTATACGACTTAGCCCGGGGTAACCTATACATTCTAAAAAACAGATGTCATACATGCTTTAGTAGTGAGTACATTGCCTTCATCTCCACTAGGGTCCAATATAACCAATTAACCATAACCAAAATATGTACACACCAAATGCCTGCGTCCAATCAGGCACACATTCTCTTCAATAAACAAAATTAACCACCACACAAAGTAACCTAAACTTCAGGAAAAACAACCAACTGCCTATTTTTCTAAACGTCAAATTTTGGCAGTCAATGAAAGTCCTATACCAGAGCAACTCCTCCAGATTTCAGACAACACATCATACATTCCACCATGAATCCTACACTAAAGCTACTCCTAAATCCTAATTTAGTCCAAAAATCAAACATTCCAGCAGGATTATCAGTGGCGGGATCAAGATTTGAAGTAATTTGTAACTTTCCATTGCTCACGGGCGACCTGATACAGACCAACCCTGCTACAGTACTACCACCCCCTCGTTTCGACATTGAGGAATATTACGTGGCTATTCTTACATATACATTATACAGTCTCTTCAATATTCAATATACAATCCAACAGATGATTGGCAAGCATGCGTAGAATACAATTAATGTATAAGAAAAAGCCTCTTAAAGACCACTGCATTTTACTTATTTCTAATCCCTCGACGTACTCGATTCAAAGGTAAACAAATGATTGGCAAGCATGCGTAGAATCAAATAAAACATCATTTCGATTTTAGAATCAAATGTCCACGACAGATTACAGAATAATGTATTGAGTAGATTTAATTAGTTGAATAAATCAGATGAGAAATTCTGAAGCCTAATTATATTAGCCAATATAACACAGCAGAAGAGCAATATAACACAGCAGAAGAGTAAATTAGAGATGGCGGACTTACTTGGTGTGGACTGTGGAGAGGAGAGGAGCAAACAGAAGGTTAAAAGAGCGCCAAAGCAGGCGAAAATGGACACACGGTGGAGTAACCAAGCCGATCCGAACACGAGCTGAGGCGGGCTTGAAATCGGATCGGAAATTTGAACTTGCGCTTGGAATAATCGGCTCGGATTAGGCCGAGCTCGGTTAAATCATCGCTTTGGTTGCCTTTTTTAAGTTTTTAATCAAAATAAAAATAAACATATTTTAAGATAAATACAACTATAAAATACATATCAACTATAATAATAAAAATATACTAAAATCAAGTT
>JAGPOY010001435.1:0-17416 GCA_018983105.1 Silene uniflora
TAAAACGTACCTAGTACCTCAATCTTAGCTATTAGGCTAAGATTTTCATCGGTAAATAATATGTTAGCGACGAGTTAATTAGGAGGACTCTTTACAAATATTTACTTCACACAAACTAACTTTGTAAACCATGTTGAACATGATCAAGCTTTACTTGATTCATAGAGTTCCCCTTCAGTTCAGTTATTGCAATAACAATCTGAGGACAAATAATTTCCGGAATCTCGGTTATACCCTCAGGTGCATTACTATGTCCTGTTTTTTCAGAGGGTATATTTGACTTTTTATCCTTTTTGAAGTAAGCCAGGGTAGCTAGATCATGAGCACAAGCTGCAATTTGCTCGGTGCAGTCGACAATGTCGATGAGAAGAGAAGCAACTGTCGCGACTGGTATGATTTGTAACAAATTGGATTCTTGCCATAATAAGTTCGATTTGAGCAACGAGTTGAGGGTTTTGACTGCGGCTTTTGAGCTTACTATATGTGCATTTACTGTTGTAGAAGGATGTTTCATTGATCTTAGGCTTTTGCCTAATTTTTTTAATGCTTTGCTTGATTCTAATCCCATTAAAGTGCATGCTTCCTTGATTTGTTCTTCCAATTTTTGTGGTACCTACAACCATTTTTCATATTATTATGATCGATAAATTAACATGAAACTGTACTGATTTAGCCTCTACATCAGCTTAAGCTTTTAAGGATCAGAGACTACTAGGGAATCATTTTGATTTATTCCAATACGGACTGTCTAAAGTCGATCTAAGTATAACGAGTATATGATAAGGAATCGGAATTTTGATAGAGCATCAAAATAGTACCTTAACATCAGAGTTATTAATATAGACACTAAGAGCATCAATTCTGTAAGCACATTGCCTTATTAGGGTTCCCAATTTGGTGTACATATTCCATGGATGATTATACCCAAATTGCCCATGTCCTGGCTCCCAATTTGCAAAATTAGCCTGAAATTACATGCATTTCATGAAGATTAAATTCCGAAATGAACAACACTATATATTAATCGTTTTCTACTAATGATAAATACAATACTGTCCCAATCATTTATTTACCTTTTTTTTAGCTATATTTTAATCAAATGTAAACAAATGATTGTGACAGACGTGTAAGAGATTATATAAAACAATATATCAAACAATACATACCAGATTTTCCTCTATACTTTTGGAATTCAGGACACTTTTATAACCTTGTAATGATTTACTCACGTCCTTAGCACTAGCTTCACCATCAATTGATTTAAAATACTCGGCTACAAATCCTATACAAGTAGCACAAACTTGTTAGCGGCCAGATAGCGTTATCTCATTTTCCGTATAAAATAATACTCCTATTTAAGTAGATACCTTCTAAGAAATGTCCAAGTTTTTCCATGTTAAGAGCAATAGAAGTATGAAGTTCTTCACCAGCCCAAACCGGAAAAACGAGGATATTAATAAGCAAACTAACACAAGCACCAATAGCAATTGTTGATAATCTCTTGTGTGCTAGCTCTATGATTTCGTGCCCTCGATACCCGGATATGGCTATGAAGCTAAATGTCAATATGAATATCAGGAATCCATAATCGTATCTCGCCTTGATCTTTGGAAAAAATCGAATAAATGTTGCTACCGCAGCTGCAATATAAAACAACGGATCAAATACGGGTTTAGACTGGACATATGCTAACATGTTTTTAATGGGACGGGTACATGTGAGTATGTGACCAAGTAGGTTTGGTACGAGTTAAAGACAATTCTTTAAAGAGAATTGTCTATACCCGCTTCTTTTACAGGCTGGATTATCGATGTTTTTGAAATAAGTTTTTGAGCGTTACCTAGAAGAAACACAAAAGAACCAATGAGCATAGGTTCACCAATTTTGCCACAAAGACTAGCCAAATGATGTGTCCCAACTCCTAGTCCACCCGCGACCAATGTCGCCGTTGCTCTATTAAATCCCTTTCCCAATGTCGCTCCTACAAAAACATAATCGAAAAAAGAATATTATTAACTTAGTAATGACCGAAGAATTTTAACTCGTTGTATAAGTCATAATAGTGAAGCAGACCTGTTTCACAATAATGACTCATGCAACAGTTTAAAATAAGATAGTGAATTATTTTATATGAAAAATGAGATGACTCTACTTACCAACAGTAAATTCAAAAATAACGACGACAGTCATAACAGCCCACATAGCAGAAACACCAAAACTATCATAAAGAGGTTGAAAATAGTAGAACAAAGACACCAATGTTAGAGCAAGTCCTACTTTGCAAGAATGTACCAATCTTCTTGGATCATCCCTTGCTATTTTTTCTATCATCGCGCTACTTTTGACAATTTCCGAAACCATCTTCTTAGGCAATTTGGACACTCGACCGAAAAATGTAGGTCTATTTTCACTTGAAAATCCCATATTTTTTTTTATCCGAGAATAGGGATGTTTTTTGTGTTTGGAAATAGATATGTGGATGTCTTATGATCAACAAACTTTGCACTTATTTATAAGGTGAGCTTGTGATCAAAGGAATATAATTTAATAATTTTATATTAATATAAAAATTATTTTTTTTTTGAAAAAAAAAAATTAAATAATAAATGGGTCACTATCATCAAATAAAAATGTGAGTACAATGCAAGTACAAAAGATTTTTGTATTGTTATGGTTATGTTTGCCACTTTTGTGTGTTGGGTATCTGTAGCCCACATTAGAAAGCCCACAAATTACAACTGGCAGCAGTAGTAATTGTCGAAATAACAAAGCATGAAACACAAGTAAACTAGTTAAATTTGGCAAAATTGTTATGGTTGTTGCGTAAAGTTTTGAGCAATTACGAGTAAGCACATCTAAATTGACTGCTAGTTTAGTGCTAGATACCACTTTGATTTGGGATTGTGGCTTGTGGGGGCAGGGTAGTTAGAGGGATGTGTCTGTGCCCGTCAGGTCGGGTGCTGGCCGTGTCAAGTATGGGATTCATTTGATTTTGACATAGTTATACTACGACAGGGTTTCGGACTCGTTGACCCGACTTAGTGTAAGTATACACGAGATTAGGTTTTCAAATCTTCATTCCTTGCTTTTTATTTCAAAATCCGTCATTGTATGAATGATTGCCTGATTTTTGGACATTGCTAGATATGTGGAGCTAATTATGAAAGGTCGTGTTCGTTGGCTCTGGTCGTCAGATCCATACAAAGAAATCGATATGAAGTATATTTTTTCGAGATTTACAAAGCTGGTCCAATTTGTTATCTTGGTTATGCATGGCAACAAAATTCACTTAAGTCATTGTATTCGACTATTTGGGCTAAACATATATTTTGAATTTTTGAACATCTTTGTTTTGATGAACTCATGTAGGCACGACATGTATGAGTCGGTGAGTCCCTAGTTTTAGTGCAAGGGGTAAATGGATTTACTAAAATCATATTATTAGGTCGACTGTAGTACTTTCTATGAAAATATCTATTTCAAAGGATAAATTATGTTAAGTTCATCATGGCAAAACGTCATATTAAAATTAATTAAAAATCCTAATATGTCATTCTCATTTACTACTTCGCAAGTCCGTATATGTTTAGGTTAACAGATTTAAACCATATTAAATCGAGTAAACTTTTTCCAAGATAACTTAGATAAACTATGTCGAACTTGCCAAGAAGAGTAGTCTAATAGACTGTGACAATGTTAACCAAAATGTGAAAACAACTCTATAACTACATTCTAGTGTCACCATTATTTTACCCCATTCCTACTTGCCAAACAAATTGAAGTCATCAAATCATATGCTTAGTTATTACTTACCACCCTATGTCATACATACAACAACAATATTATCTCAATGACTCAATAGTTCCCGCAAATTATGAGGTAGGAGTCAGATGTGCGCATGTAGTCTTATACTCTTATCCTTATATTAGCAATTCAAAGAGACATTATCCGAACGAACCAGTTGAAACTTGCAGCACAAACAACATCGAATGATTGATACTTCACAATAGAAAAAACTCAAAGAAACGTAGTTAATTTAATAAGCCATTTTACTTTATTCAATCATAATCCTATTATGTCATATAGCCACAAATTAAATGCAAATTAGCATGCATACCAAATTGCATGTACTTCCACCAAACCTTTTAGGACAACTTATCTAATAAAACTTTAATTACTTTAATTACCCTCAAAATGTAAAGGATATTACAGCTAGATGAAGCAATAAAAAGTTATGTAAATGATGCATCTTGCATAGCATGAAAAAGTAGTAATTATTCTTATACTAAAAGGGTGTAATAGTTGATTTTGGTACGTTTGGATAACTTGAGATGCTAATCAAATTGCCTAATAATATGTAATAAGCACATATAATTTTTGGAATTTGAGTTGATAAGATGATATTGTCATTCACTATTTATCTTATCAATTATCAATTTTGTTTTGTTTGAGAGTTTGGTGAATCACTCACTCATGAGGTATATTTGCTTCACAGGAATAAAGTTGTCTACAATGTGGTAACTTTTTTTCATCCTAAATTTGAAATTATTTGGACTTTGCAAGAAGTGGAATTGCGTTCGATTTTGAGTTGCCATTAACAAATAAAAACTTGTGAATGATAAATTCTTAGGTCTAGTGTTGCGTGTAATGGAAGGAGTAAGAATTTGAGCATAGTAAAAATGAAAAAATTAACGAGAGTTGAACAGTGGCAAAGATAAACTTGAAAAAAATCGAAAAGCGTAACTTAAAATTGCAAATTTTCTATCCTCCAGACTTGGCCAGCGCCTCTGCTAGCCCACTCTTTACTCAGCTCCTGGTTGGGTGAAAAAATGATCTTAATGATCTTATAACCAGCTTTATTTACAACCAGATGGTAACTAACTAATTTTAAAGTATTGAGCTCTTATTTACAAAGTAACAGAGATAACTTTAACCCTAATCTTGTAAACTTGTGAAGAAGATCAATAACTTTGTGGAGTTCAATAGCTTTAACAGCAAGTCTTGCTGAAGACATGGATAATTGGTCACAAGCTGAAGACATGGTAAAATGTGACCCATTTAAGATGAAAATGTAACCATTTTTAGGTAAATAATTTTTAAGGCTATAATAATTTGTCATTAAAATGGTCACATTTTGTAGTTAAAATGGCGACATTTAGGCCGTCTTCAGCTTGTGACGAAAAATGCATGTCTTCAATGAGAATTTGTGTAGCTTTAAAGCCTATTAACTTTACATAGGAGCTTAACAAAAATATTGTCTCTACAAACAACCGGTTAAGGATCCATTAACTATCGGTGACTCTTAATCTAAATAGGATTTCTCATTAGTTATGGCGTACGATAACATGGTGTACCGGGTGTACTCAACAATTTTTTATTTGTGAATGATTGAAAAACAAAAAAAAAAGGTAAATTTTATAGGAAAAACTATTGGCATCAATTTTGAAAGCAAAGAAGGATGCTTGACCTACTATGGAGTATGGAGTATTTGAGGTACATGGTTCCATGACTTGTTATTCTATTCTAAAGGACCATAGATATCACAAACCATCAATTAATTGGGACATAAAAATAGAGAATATGTGCTCTTTGTATCACATGCCAGATAATTACATCACATAGATTTAGTTTTGCAGAGGTTTCCTTTCCCAGTTTCAGACATTAACAAATTCTATGTTCAACTAATTTAAGTAATTTTACTGCACTCCATCAATTCCTTGTAAGATTAATGGTATGGAGATGATTCTTTACATTAAAGAGATTTGAGGATCATTAGGATTTGAACACACAGAACCTTCCAGCTAGCAAGCCACATTCGGCGGATCAATGTAATGGATTATTGTCGAATATGGAAATTCCGAAATGACTAGCAATTATCTGAGGTCTTGCTTGTTGGTTTGTCGATCGAAGACCCAACACAATTGTTTACATTTGAAACTCGCTTCCCACCATGGACGAGTGTTTTCCATACACTGTTATATCACTGTTAGAAATATGTGGCTTACTGTTCGATAATGTTAGTCGGTAATAGAAAAAATCTGTCAATAAATAGATTTACCGACTGAACATGTGACTTTGCCATCTGCTAGAAACAGTCGGTAAAATCATTTACTGACTGATTGATGTTAAATTAGCGACCTTAATTATCAGTCGGTATTTTGATAAAATCAGTCGGTGACTGACTGAGAGGATTAGCAAAATGGATTAAGATTTTGGTCGGTAAAAGTCAATCGGTTATTACCAACTGATGTCAGTCGCTAAAATAACTTATGGTTGGTAGTCTGGTACCGACTGATTTCAGTCAGTAAATACCGTCGGCTGGTAATCTTCAGAATCCAGACAGTAGCAAATAGTCTGTTAAAATGAAGGTTCGGTTGGTTTCCACCATTATCAAGCATGTTTTTTTTTTTCTCTCGTTGGTTCGGCAAAGAAGAAACCTTCAAAAATTTTGATTAAACATACATTAAAACAAATTACGGAGTACGGAGTACATCGTAAAACAATTAGCTCACAAGAGGATGTATGGAGTCTTTAAACATATTCATGAACACCCAATTTATGAAATCGCCAGAGATTAACCCAATCCAATTACTAAATTACATATACTAGGAACAAAGAGGAAGTTACATTTGGTAAACATGCCTAAACTTCAATCCAACTATACCCCCATTACTCTTCTATACATTCCCCAATAATTCACCCTTGCGCGAATTGACTATCCTTTGCCTTCTATCCTCCCATTCGTAACTACCCGGCTAACAATCAAGGAAGAATCCTAATGCAGGCAATGATCATAAACATCGCCCTATTAAAGAGGTGTTCGTTCTATGACATTGAACTGACTACCTTCTAGAGGACTCGAGTCCAATTTCTTCCTAAACATACTTTTTAACACGATGAGCCTAAACTATCAGTCTAATCGATACTACATATGTCGGTCATTGCAAGTTATTGTCAATTGCTCTCAACATACACAGCTACATCGCAGATGACTCACCGCAAACTAGTGGACCTACAAATTGTTGATTAGTACGCGTGCCTGCAGGATAAACTACCTTTTCGTCGCTTGCACCATTACCTGGAGCATTGTTGCTATTTAGTGTTTGCTCCAAGAGATGGACTAGAGAGATGAATACTTCCATTCTCGTTACATCCCTGTCTGCCTGCAACCCAAAATGGAAGCTTATTAAGTCGGTCTTCTCCACATTAAAAATGTGAAAATATGTACTTTTTTGGAAGGAGTTGAGCACTGAAGAATTACCTCAACCGCAAATCTCCCCCATATTTTATCATTTCTAGCTTCCATTACACCCTTCAAGATGGTCAAGCCCAGTCCTCTAATAATATCGGCTATCTCCAGGAAAAAGCCACGTTCTTCACATAGCATCTAAAGTAAGTAGTAATGATCATTAATACACACTACAAAATTCAAACTGACAACATAGACAATGATATTAAATGAGAAATGATCTCGGAATCTGTAATCACGATCTGATATTGGTAGTTGCGCTATAAATGTAGCAGATACCGTCTCAAAAGAGGTCGTGAACTCGTGATATTGTTAAACCTTGATAACTCAATCATGATGCGGTATCGCAGCCAATATAATATCATGCATGTAACTACTATGGCATTTGTCATTACGGTTCTTATTAAGAAACAAAAGAGGAAATACCTCTACAAGCAATTGACGAGGCGGATTCAAATCCTCGACCACTATTGGGCAAACCATAGATTGGGAGCCAAGCTCAAAGGCCCATGTTGCACCACCCTCAAAATTGTCCTTCAGCCGCATTCCAGTTTCTTTTCTATCAACCTGGAAGTTTATACAAGGGAAGAAAAAGAATTATGTCACACAATTGCACCACATATCCTCACTAAAACCAAGATTAGAATCTGCTGGTCAACAGCAGAAAAACAAGACACTGTGATCATCTCTACCTTGGAGTCCATTTGTTTAAGTTTATCAGCATGCGTAGCAACACTTTGTAAAAAAAGCATGTGCTTTATCGTACGCTCCAGCAGTGAATCTATGCTACACTGAAATCATGAAAAGAAAAAAGTTTCAGTGTCGGTGTCCGTTCATGTGTTTTTCACCAGACAAATGAAGAGCATATCAATTAGAAGTATACCTTAGCCCCGTTTGGCACAATTTCACGTAGTTCCTTCACACGATCTTGAATCATTTGCCGATCTTTAGGCCTAGGTCTAGGACTCTCACCTGGTTTAAGTCTCTTTCGGTTGGCTTTGCCTCCTTCATCGGCCTTTTTTGAATTTGCAGTAGAAACACTGGTAGCAGGACCCTGTTCAATCCAGGAACTGGCCTGTCCTCCCTCGATCTTGCCACCCATGGGCCCAAATGATTGGCCCAATGGCCCACCAACTGACCTAGAGAGTCCAAGTAACTGTCGCTGCATGCTATCACCCATACTAAACAGACTAACTGAAGATGAATGGTGTTGTGAATTGCTGTGAGGAGTACTAGGGACAGAGGAAGTACTAATCTTTGAAGCACTTGTCCTGCCGGACATGCTGTCATCGGAGGTCGGCCTGGACGCCGAGCTAACCCCAGATATCACAGCATCTAATAAATGATCTGAACCTGAAGAGAAAACACCACTTTCGGAGACACCTTCATAGCCTCTATTTATCCCATATAACCCAGATTCAACATTCTGCAAGTTCATAGATCTCGGCAAACTCTTAGTCTGACTCCCAGAACTTAGACCATATGCATTGTGAAGTGTAGTATCATTGCAGTTGAGTAGTTTATTTCTAAGATCCATCCCTAGTACATCAAACAAATCATCTCCCTCCACCGACTGAAAGAAGCTATCATCCGCAGAAGGGAAATTACCAGATGGCAAGTGCTCCTGACTTTTGGCAAGTGTTTTTAGAACATCCTGCATATCTTGATCGGGGATGGAAGTAGATGTATGTGTATTATCATTGTTATAGTTTCCATAATATGGCACATTTTCTACTGTATTCAATACTGCAACCAAGTTATCCATTGAAGATCCAGTATCCTGAAACATCTTATTGGCATGAACAGATGTTTGGAAAGACTGGTTTTGTTGACCATTAATACCAGCTTCCAGTTCATTTTTTGTAGATGAGATGACTTGATTAGACCTGTTAACATTGACCAGGTTGCCCAAGCGATTAAAGCCGGATGATGACTGCAGAAAACTGATTGATTGGCCTGGATTGTTCTTTAGCTGATCCAGTGCTGAGTCACATTTCAGAGGCATCAGAGCATCACCAGTAAATCTATCACCAGCCATGCCGCTGTGAGGATTAACACTGGATGCTTCACATGTACTTGTGTTCGTTGCATAATTTTCTCCATGGAAGTTGTACGAATGTCCGGTCAGGTTATTCACCATAAATGATGAAGCACTAACTTGCAGGTTATCCTGAAACTGGGTAAGTAGAGAGTTGGATGATTGATTAATTACAGAATCAGAAGAATTCCTCTGGGCGTTGAAACTTCCAGCAACAAAAGGATCTGTGGTAGTAGTAGTAGAAGCTGGAAGGCCAGACATGAAATCGTCTTTTGCAAAGTAGTTGTTAGAGGTAAACACACTTGGCACACACCCCAGTTGAATTATCAAACTCCTCACGTTGTGCACAAAGGCAACATTCTCCGGGATCTGAAAGAGAGGATAATACCATACAAACTCAAAATCTAACAATGACAACTTGAGAACTTAATCCACAAGGAGAAAAGTAACCACCAAGCATACAGGAAATATAAATAAAAAATGACGACGAACTATAAGATATGTATGCCTTATAAGCCTCCATGGAAACTTAACGAGTAACTACATTTGTGACATCAGTTGACAGATTTAAGAAACAAAGTTGGCTGAATTTATATTTAGCATTTTAACTGAAACATTCCAACACAGTAGATGCACATTTGAATTGGGAACCTAAGAAAAAATCAGAAATCACCACAAGTTGCCTAGAACTGACTCTAACGACAAACAATAAATTTCCAGAAACTACGGACTCACTTGAAAATTTTAGAGGCATCTACAAGGTTACAATAAGTAAAGAATTATAGCGGAGTACTATGACTTTAAACTCTAACCATTTAACCTCTGAAATAACGACAAAGCCTATAACTGTGGTTTTGATAAGTAAAGACTGGATGTTTCAACAATATCTTCGCTGTGTGCGCCAATAAAACACACAAAAGCTATAGCAACTTCCTTCAAACTGACAATTCCTAAGGGGGAGTGATTATAAACTTACAGTCAATGATGAACCAAATTGAACAACTCCATGTGGTACAACAGGAATGACAGCAATTGTCTGCATGACAAGAAGAAGGGTTATGTACCAAACAAAGGGCGTTAAAGACATGATCGTCAAATGATAAAAGCCAGAGTCTCTTACTTTTATGCCAGCAGAAAGTTGGAGGTTCACCTCATGAAGAACCTAACAAATGGATTCAAATTAGACAAACAACAGAGTGGAAAAATGTAATTGAAGATATCTCAAAGTGATGCTAGAATATACTCCGTATATTACTATATGTACCTCAGCTGGATAAGAAAACTCATTGTAGTTTCCAGAAACAATCCACTGATGATTTCCTGTGAATGCAGCCCGGCCAACCAACCTGGACAAAGAAGATCAATGCGTCAAAAGGAAGGAAAACTCAACCAAGAAAGTGACAAAACAAAGTTTTTCACTCCTTCATATCGACAAAACTTCCATAGACACGTGTGACAAAAAAATGGATGCATATATGAGCAGGACATACCCTTCTCCAACTAGATTAACTTGATTAGACATCATCATTTTATCCACGAGAATATGTACTCTGTCCTCTACCCCATTGTGATAACCTTCCAGCTTATGCAAACTCATACCCTGGTTTTCCATGGCGTTACTGGTGACAGTAGGATAAGCTTCGTAATAGCACTCTTCCCAAATTAAGAGCCTGTTATGACAAGTGACAAGTTCATTACTTTACCGGAAAAACAATCGAACAAGACCGAGATCACGCTAAGAAAGGTCAGCAAAGGAAGACCAAAAACACAAAATATTCCCTAAGTTCATGCTAGAGTGTTAGCTAATAATCATGCTAGAATGCAAGCTAATAACCATAACATAAACCCACTTCATGAACTTGCAAACATCGAGATCACGCTAAAAACAGTCAGCAAAACAGGACAAAAAACACGAAACGAACACGAAATATTCCCCAACTACATGCTAAAACGCAAACTAATAATAATAATCATTACACAAACCCAGTTCCCCAACTTAGATTTTTGTTTTTTTTATTTTTGAAAAAACAAACAAGAAGAACACAAGGGTAACAGTCCAAAAAAAGAATGCAGAGAATCAAGGGAATACCTGAAACTAAGGAATCTGGGATCATACATAACATCTCAACATAAGGGAAAAAAAGTACAAAAACTGTCATTCATTTATCAATTTCCAGTTTTGATTAAAAATAAAGATTCAAAGCAACAAAAAGTGACCAAAATTTCAGCACTACAGCTCATTGGCTTTAGATCCAAAAAAGAGCAAACCACCATATATGTTGATATTTCATTTTCCTCACTTTTTCCTCTTTTCTTTTTTCCTCACAGAAGACAGATCTGACACACAATATGCATACAGAAACACATAAATCATTCAAGAGAATTTGTCCCAAAAAAAATCATTCAAGAAAAATTATCCTTGTGTAAAGTGGTTATACGCTAATATAAATGTAAAACGAATCCAAAAACAACTCTATTAGTGGGTAGTTACGATAAATTTGTGTAAAACCGCCTTATACAAGTATTTTTGTATACGTTTATACATCAAGCTAAATAAACACTAGTGTGGAGTACTCCTAACTCTATTATTTTTCCACTGAGAAAATCTAGAGAAATATTGACCGTTTTAAAAGATGATTCATGTTAATCGCTAGTATATACTCCTAACTCTATTACTCCCTTTTCCACTAAGACAATTTAGACAAACATTGACGATTTTAAACGATGATTCATGTTTATCAGCGAATAGATCAATTCAATAATTAAAAAGTCGTGCGACATCTACCAAAATAAATCCTCTTTCACAACAAGGATCTCTAAAATTAAGACACTACACTTCTAAATTTGCTAGTTGTTGGTCTAAATTTAGCACATAAAACACTCTCCACAAAATCTCATTGAAGACACACCATATCCGTCACAGACGGATACTATTTCCTCTTACAAAATACCCATGAGAGGTGAGTGGGGAGCACATGGGGGGTGCCCACCTTGTCCCCTCTACCCATTTCCTCTCACAAATTACCCGTTGCAAGATCCGACTCGTCTTAGCAAGACTTTTTGAACACTCTCATAGTCTCATGCACCAACAAATTCAATAATAGAAATTAATTTACTAGCACACACTAATACCAGAAATTCAAATACTCCTTACTGGCTTACAGCCAATACCAAAAAGGTAAACAAATGAATAGGACGGTATTTGTGATTAATAGTAAGTCTCTCACTAAGATTATTGAGACCGTCTCTCTTAAGAATTTGTCATTTAATTATGTGACGGAAAAATTGAAAAGCGAGAAAAAACTGTAAGACTGAGGAATTATAACAAAACAAAAATTGGCGCCGATATTAACTGAACAAATCAAATGCATAAGAAACATAAAACATTAAACAAGTGAGAGAATCATACTTAGGGTTTTGACAACCAATCTTCCAAAAAACAGCGTAAGACCATTGATTAACGCCGCATAAAGCCTTCAAAGCTTCCTTCATCAAGTATCCCATTCTTTTTCAACAACAACAATCGATTTTCTGGATTTGATTTTGAATGTTCGAAAGTAATTCAATTTCAGCAAACAAAAATTAACGAATAAATCGACGAAAACGGTACAGTTTCATCAATTGAACTTTGTTTTCGGCGAATTTGGGGAAAAATTAGCGAAAGATAAACCCTAACTTCCGCGACACGAACCTCTCCCTGCTTGTTTCGTTCTTAATCCACCGCTTCTCTTCCTCAACGGATCCAAATTTTGGATATTCATACTTCTATTCTCCATAATTATGAAACTAATCGATTTAATTAAGCGAAATGTTGAAATAGTAACAAAAATCGAACAAAAACGAAAGATTTTCGTGTTCGTAAAGGCTTGATTTTGAAGTTAATCTACACTATACCGCAAGCTTTGAGCTCACAGTCGACAACCATTATAACCTCCATTTTTCTGTAGGTTTGAAAGCGGTTTCACGGTGAGTAAAAGGTGGTTTTGCGGTGAGGAAAGGTGGTTTTTGGTGTGAAAAGCGGTTTAACGGTGAGAAAAAGGGGTTTTGAGGTGTGAGTGTTTTTTAGTGAGGTAGTGAGGTAGCTTGGGGAAGAGCGAAAGTGTCGAGTGGGGAGAGGTGAGAATGTGAGATTGTGAGGCTTTATTAACAACTTTTTAAAAAATAAAAAATAAAATAATTTAGAAAATAAAATAATAAAATATGGATTAATTAACTACTTGTAATTAGGGGTGTTCATAATAAACCGAACCGCAATAACCGAACCGAAAAACCGACAAACCGTGCATTTTTTAAGGTTCGGTTAACCGAACCGTTACCGTTAACTTTATTATGCGAACGGTTCGGTTAAGGTTCGCAATTTTAGAAAACCGGTTAACCGCGAACCGAACCGTTCACAAAAAAGTAAGCAAAAAATTAAAATATCATATAAAAAATTGTTCTTTCATTTAATTTTCTTAGTGTTTCCAAATTCAAAGTTAGTTAAATTGATTAATACTAAAGTTTACTTAACTAACTTTATTGTGGAGCATAATATATAATGAAAATTTAATTAAACTAGTAGATAAAATTGACGAAAACTAAAAAAATATATATGTAGAACGATTATAGGTTAACCGGTAACCGAACCGCAAATAACCGTTTAAAGTGGTTAACCGAACCGTTTATAACCGTTAGTAACGGTGCGGTTTAGGTTCGGTGTTTTGCCAAACCGAACCGTGTCCGAACCGATGAAACATGCGGTTCGGCGAACCGAACCGTGAATGAACACCCCTACTTGTAATTAGATTTGGGATGAAGTTTTATGCCATGCCTTTGAAGTGTTATTGTCCCAGCAATGCGTCTTGCTTGTGACGGACATTATCCTGTTATAAGCTGAAGATGGGTCATGTTTCTCTCGTAATAAAACAAGTGGGAGGGCAACTGGGGTGGAAATGAAGCATCATATGAATATTGTCACTTGCATATTATGAGAAGGGCACTATCCGTCTTCAGCTTGTGACGGATAATGCCCATCTTTAATGAGAATTTGTGTTGTCATAAAAGGTTCATCATTATTAGACCTAATAAAATTAAGTCGGGCCCTATTCGATTTGACACCTGAATTGAGGAATCGACCATGGCTTGTAAGTTGTAAGTTGTAACCCAAATTCTTCTACCCTGAATGTTTCTTATTACAAACTGATTCTTATCCCTAAAAACATTGATATAGGCCCAAAAAAGACCATGACTCGACCCGATCTGACCCAAATTCTTGTCCATTCGAAAATGACCCCACACTAACTTACCAGACCGGTTGACCCGTTTGCCAGGACTAGGGCTGTTAATGAGACGAGACAGCGCGCGAGCAAGTCGAGATCGGCTCGTGTGAGCTCGGCTCGGGCTCGGGCTCGGCTCGAGACCTTAACGAGTCAAGCCGAGCAAACGCTGGCTCGGCTCGAAAAACTCGCGAGCGACTCGAATTTGTGTGATTATATACGATATTGCTCATATTTTATAAAAATATTTTACTATGATTATATATTTGTATCCCACATATCAAATGTCTCACTAATTTGCTAAATATTTTTACATATAACCTTCGAGTCTTCTCATTGAAAATCTCGGAAGGAAAAAAATAAAAAATGTTAACAATTAGACAGTCTCGATTTGAGCTCGAGTTTGGCTCGAGCTCGCGTTAAAGCTCGCAAGCTTGATATCGAGCACATTTTTTTCCAGGCTCGGGTAAGCTCGAGATCGGCTCGAGCTCGGGTTATGGTTCTTGAGCACAAGCCGAGCAAGGCCGGCTCGGCTCGTTAACACCCCTAGCCAGGACTAGCTAGTCATCATAATATGGTACTATTCCAATCAAAGCTTATATGATTGCGCAGTTCTGAGGGGATCCTATATCAGTATTAGTACATCACACTCACTAAAACGATTACTTAAATTGGTAAGGAAAATAAAAAATAGTCGAGTCGATAACTTTAGTCGTTTTGAGCAAAGAATTTGTTCCATTCGCATTTAAATCAAATTTATGTAAATTTTTTTTCTTTCAAACATTACCCCACTCTTGAATCTTAATACGAAGTAAAATTTTGTTACGAAAGAAATTGTTTCAACAATATTGGTGTTCAGTAGGTCTTGCTTGTGACGGGTCGGCTCTTGCGACGGGTATTTTGTGAGCGGAAATGGGTAGAGGGGACAAGGGGCCCTTGTGCTTCTCCACTCACCCTTGATGGGTATTTTATGAGAGAATATGGTATCCGTCACTCACTTGTGACGGATAGTGTCCGTCAAAAATGAGAATTTGTGATTGGTGTTACACAACACAAATGTTCAAAAATCAAAATTGAGTGGGGGAGGGTTTGATGGTGAATGGGTGAATGGTGCCGAAGAAGATGACGTATATGACGAAAATACCCTTATAATTAAAGGGAATTTTACGGACAATGTGACAGTTGAGAGAGATGTTTTTTTAGCAGCTTTTATTTTGTTGGGACATGTGATAGTGTCGGGTTGAAGGGTGATTTTTATGACTAAAGCTGCGTTTGTGAAACTATGTCTCGTTTCGGGGCACGTGTCCCACTATCTCCATTTTTATTTTTATTTTCACCATTTTATTTTGGTTTTTATGAAATAAAAAAAAATTATCAAAATTTAAAAAACGTAACATGAAATAATGAAAATTCGAGAAATTTACAAAATTACAAGACTATTGTATAAACTACTCTATAAAGTACGAAGTAGAAGTATTAGATAATGTGGTTGTTAACATGTGAATAACACAGTTATATGTTGTATAACAATTTTACACAAAAATACTCAATTTGATTCGAGAAGAAGAATAAAAATCAGACTAAATTAATAATCGATCGAATGTTATATTATGTATTCCAATCACACTCGATCATAACTTAATTAATTGTCCAAGTAACGTGAACGATGACCCGATCATGAATTGTCGTCACTCTTAAAGTCATTAAATGTTAAAATGAATATATACTATCTACGGAGTATTAAGCTGGTTTATCAATGAATAAAATAAATTTAACACAACCTCTTGACCAAGAAATTACATTTCTAATTACTCATCAAAAAGAATTACAATTCTAATTACCTAGCTCATTTGAAAATGATATAATTCATGCCTCTCGAAAATGCCTTCTTACAAATGCAAAATTAAAAAAATATATGCTCTAATAAAATTAAGTTGCAAAAGAAATTATCGAAAGGTATATTATCATTAATTCATTACCTTATTTTTAGGGTGGTGCTCATTCATGGACGGATTTTACTCTTTTATGGACGTAATTGACCATTGTACCCTTTTATTTTAATGTTTCCATCTACTCTTTCATTCGTATTCAATTTGTTCTCTGAATTTTCTCCTTCTTAACTGCCGTCGTCCGATCAACACTGCCCGTCAGCCACCATCCACCACTCTCACCGCCGTCTCCCTTGCGCCTACCGGCCGCCCTTGACACCCTCGTCAGGCTGACCATCAGACGATCTCATAGATTAGTTTGATGAACAATATACCGTCATATGTCGGACACCCATGAAGTCCTTCTCGACCATTATCGAGAGTTCAGGCATTAGTACGATGTCCGTTTCTGACTTACAAGTACACTCAGAATTATGACAATGGATGAAAATATGCAAATTGCTGAACTGCTCCAGGTCTTTTAATTCATTATTTCATTAATGCATTATGCTATGCCATAGACTCACCTAATGCATCCTAAATTTTTGACGAAGCATGTTTAACTTGTAAGCATGAAACATTGAGACGGGGCCGTCGTCCTTTACCCCCAAAATCGGCGACGGCGTTACAAACCCTAATTTAATTAGTTGATCCTTAATTTGATATAGAAGTAATTAATAAAATTAAGAATTAGAATTATTACTTGATTGATACGAGAATTAGCATCCATAATGCATCCGTAATTGTGTAATTTTACGGATTTGATTAATTTTCTGAGAGAGGGAATTAGAGAGAGTTTTTTTTCCTCTTTCTAACCAAAGAGCATACAATGGAAGAATAATGAAAAAAATACATGAATGAGTAAAACTCGTACATAAATGAGCTATTACGTATTTTTATCGAGCTAATAAGACCCGACTTATTATACCTTCATATAACTCGAAAC
>JAGPOY010001436.1:0-17414 GCA_018983105.1 Silene uniflora
CGATCTCAGGTCAATCTTTGAAAACACTCCGGCTCCACTTAACTGATCGAACAAGTCATCTATTCTTGGCAATGGATACTTATTCTTCACAGTCACATGATTCAACTCGCGATAATCAATGCACAGCCTCATGCTTCCATCCTTCTTCTTAACGAACAGGATTGGTGCTCCCCAAGGTGATACACTTGGTCGAATGTATCCCTTCTGCAACAAGTCTTCTAGTTGCTTCTTTAATTCCTCCAGCTCTCTTGGCGCCGTACGGTATGGGGCTTTGGAAATCGGTCCGGTCCCCGGCTTCAGATCAATTGTGAAGTCGATATCTCTCTTCGGTGGTAACCCCGGTATCTCTTCGGGAAAGACATCCACAAATTCACTCACGACTGGTATCTCCGATGCTACTAACTTTTCAGATCGGCTATCCCAAATGTGGCAAAGCATGATAGGACATCCCTTCCGTAAATAAGACTTAAGGGTCACTGCTGCAATCAACTTGAACTTGGGTTTGATAACAAACCCATGGTAAGACACACTCCTCCCCTTTGGTCCTCTTAGTGTCACCTTCTTCTGATGACAGTCTATTCTTGCTTTGTGCTTACCCAACCAATCCATCCTGACTATCACTTCGAATCCGTTTAAGGGAAACTCTAACAAGTCTACAGGGAAGTTCGTTTCTCCTATGTACATCGATACATCTCTATATCTTTTATTACATGACACTGACTCCCCCGAAGGTATAAACACATTATCAGATACTAACTCATAGTCCTCTAACTTCATATTCTTAGCATAGCTCTTAGATATAAGGGAATGGGTTGCACCCGAATCAAACAAAACGAAAGACGGGGTATTATGTATAGAAAAAGTACTGGTCACGACTTGCGCGTCATCCTCCGCAGCCTGCTTCTCCATCATAAATAGCTTACCGCTATTCTTAGCTGGACCCCTTCCTTGCACAGTAGTTGCAGATGTAGTCGGCTTGGCA
Organism: Silene uniflora; assembly: GCA_018983105.1. Classification (NCBI taxonomy): domain Eukaryota; kingdom Viridiplantae; phylum Streptophyta; class Magnoliopsida; order Caryophyllales; family Caryophyllaceae; genus Silene; species Silene uniflora. The sequence goes on from JAGPOY010001436.1 coordinate 983, forward strand.
GCCGTGTTCTGGTTCCCGGTCGCAGTCGGACTTTGATAAGATCCCCCACCATTGTTGCTCTGCCCTCCTTGGTTGTACCATGACCCAGTTGGCTTATTGCTAGCCATGCTTTGCATCGGGGCTTGCGAGAAGCCTCCCTGATAAGATCTTGGCTGATGAGCTCCTCCTCCCGGTCCACGGCACTCGAAGTGACGGTGCCCGATCTTGCCACAATTGTAGCAAGTCAAAGGTGTCGACTCACTAGCTGTGCGTCCACCTCTACCTCCACCACGTAGTCCTCCACCATAACTAGGCCCGCCAGAATATCCTCTAGATTAGGTGTAGCCACCCCTCTTCGCACTACTCTGGCCACCAACCTCATTCTCAGCCTTTCTCTTTTCGGTAACCCTTTCTCTAGCCTCCTTAGACATGTTGATGAGACGCTCAACATGCCCAGCTCGTTCATACACCTCTGTCAGATCAGATAGTGTCCCCGCCGGCAGCTTCTCCAGAATCTTAAAGTGTAGACCCTTCTCGAAACGGATGACCAAGCTCAAGTCGCTGAGCTCGGTATCTGCAGCATAGCGCGACAAGGCGTAAAACTTGTGGTAATAGTCGCCCACAGTCATTGCTTCCGTCATGACAAAAGAATCGAACTCCGCTCTCAGCCTATTGCGGACGTGCTCTGGCATGAACCTCTTTCGCATCTCGACCTTGAAAGCCTTCCAAGGAATAAAGCCTTGTCCTTTGCTCCGATAATGCTCCCTAGCTGCTTCACGCACACTCTTCCACCATACCCCAGCAGCATCGCGCAAGTAGTACGCAGCCTGGTCCACTTGCAGCTCTTCCGGACACTGAACAAGCTCCATAAGATTCTCCATTTCACCGTGCCAATTATCGAGCAACTTTGGCTCCCCAATACCCTTAAAGACTGTAGGTTGGAAACGGGAGATCACCGTGCTCATATTAGTCGCACTCATCTCGCCGGGTTCCTTACCTACCCGCTTGACGATCTCAGTGAGATGCTCATTTTGCTCGATCAACTTAGCAATGTCATCTAGCCTCATATCAGCAGCTAGTATGTGAGCATTCGACCTCTTTGGCGGCATTTTGGGCTGATAGAAGGTAAACAAGACAATCGTAAGCATCAGCCTACGGCTCAAAATAATCCAACCGTCCAAAGAGTTACTCGGCCGAGTACAGACTACTCGGTCGAGTAATGGCTTTACTCGGTCGGGTAACTATACTCTAGAAGAAGTTCCAGAATACATCCTTATACGTACTCGGTCGTGCCAAAACACTACTCGGCCGAGTACTAACTACTCGGTCGATTTGTTCGACTATTTGGCCGAGTACCCACTAGGCAGAACCTTTACAGATTGTCACTCAAAACTATACTCGACCGAATTCACGACCACTCGGCCGAGTATCGACTACTCGGTCGAGTACTCTCGGCATTCGGCTGAGTATCTTTTTCCAGTAGCTACTGTCCAGTTCTGTCACTACCCTACTCGGTCGAGCACCAGTATATTCGGCCGAGTACCCAGGCCACTACTCGGCCGAGTACTGCCTATACTCGGTCGGGTAATGCTTTCGTGCTACCCTTCTTCCCTTTTTACGCATCATAAGGTATTCTAGCATGTTTCTAGGTACAAGCCATGTATGTAAATCACAAAATCCATGCTCTCAGTCAACACAATATATTCATGCCATGGGTATACGCAAAAATCAAATCCTTGTCTTATCATATTATATCATGTCATTCCCATAAACGTTATATCAACCTTTCATGCATTTCATGCCAATCACATAATTTCACATATATCTTATGCTCTTGCATACTGCCTTTCAATCTTATCACATGCGTTTCTCATTCAACCGTACATAGGTACACAAGCAAGATAACATAGACTGAACACAAGACACTTCCCCCAGGTGAACGGTTCTAAGTTGTAAGGGCAGTTTGCGACTTTAGGACGTCTCCCAAGTCTTTGCGGTAGCTCCAAACAACTCTTTCCCGGGTTCATTTTAATTAGACACCCTATGTTCATTGGTTCATTGGTTCAGGTTCCAAAATCGTTCGCTCTGATACCACTTTGTAACACCCCCATATACCAAGGCCCCTTACCAGGGACTGCCTTAGCATATAAAGGCGTTACCATCTCGGTTTCCCGAGGTAGTGTAGATCAAATAGAAACAATCCGGGACATTTATTATATAAAATGTAATAACGTTAAGGTTACATCACAACCGTCATAAACTGACAAAACAAACACTGTCTTAAACTGAAAATGAAAACTAAAGACTGCTGCGCGGAAGCTATACTGAGGTACTAGACGCGGTTGTGTCTCATCCATCCGACTCCATCTAATCAAAATACCTGCTCAGTCTGCTCACCACCCCCAATGGATCACAGCAGGTCAAAAGACAACAACAACGGGGTCAGTACATGGCATACTCATCATATTAAGCAACAACAATATTTAGCAGCGGAATATCAATAACTCATGAATCCATTACAACCAGGTCCCATCGCAACAGGTACCCAAGTCAGCCAGTGACACAGCTTCGTCACCGCAGCCACTCATCGCAACAAGTGATAACCCTAATCTCCTTAATGTGCACACCCCCCTCGTGATGGGCGTCACGAGAGGCGATCAAAGGGCGTGGCCACTCCCACGTGGTCCACTCAGACGGAATCGTTTATCAGCCGTATCATCTCATATCAATAATCGTTCAATCATATAATCAATCAAGCAATTACTCAAGCCAATACTGTCACAACCAAGATACTGAGTAGGAAAACCTACCTGATAGCAAATCACAACAATAAATCACGAAACTCTTGCTAATAGGGCTCTTCTACGAATCCGCAGCCTAACAATTAATCATTCAATCAATCAATACATGCCCTAATAGCGATCTCATGTGAAACTATCTCATATGTACAATTTATAAATCACGATATCAGATCTAGAGAACTTACGATTAATGATGATTGACAAAACTACGATCGATCCGACTCCAAGCGCTTAGGAATGGTTGTTCAAGGGTTTGATTGTGTAAAATAGGTAAAAACTGTAACTGAAGGTTTACCGAGTCCTTTTATAACAAATTACCATTCCTAATTACTTTCGAGTCGGTTCGCCGGCTCGTCAGGATACTCGGCCGAGTAACAGTACTACTCGGCCGAGTACTCGATACTCGGCCGAGTGTTTATGTACTCGGTCGAGTACACACTCGGCAAACCTCCTGCCTCTAAAACCACTTTGACTACTCGGCCGAGTAGACACTATTCGGCCGAGTAGTCCCTCTTCAGATACGGGGTATCACATAAAGGCTCCTTATTAAATGAGGGTGATACAAATTTCCTCTCAATCTATCAATTGGGGTTTTACAAGTAGTGTTTTTTGTCGAATAATTGCACGAGTACTTGTAATCTAACATTGTTTCATGGTATAATAGACCATGGTTCTGTTGAGAATTTGAAGCATGTAATTCGCCAAACAAACACATGATTAAATGAGTTTCTTGTGAAACTTGCATTATTTCCGAACAACATGCTTTACCCTTTTACATAAGTACTTCGATAATAAAAAACCTCTTTTGACGTAGTTCATACTGAGGTATGGCAACAGTGGCGTCCCCACGACCTAGACGGTGGGGGTGCGAAATTTTTATGCACCTCGAGTCATCAAGTACGTTTAGGCCAATGAAAATATACTTACACAAGTTTCAAAAGATGACGGTGTCATACCGTGAGATTGTCCTTTTATTTAAAATATGATCCATTTTTTTTATATCCATTTTTTTTAATGCACCTCGAGTCATCAAGTACGTTTAGGCCAAATGAAAATATACTTACACAAGTTTCAAAAGATGACGGTGTCATACCGTGAGATTGTCCTTTTCTTTAAAATAGCATCCATTTTTTATCCTATTTATCAAACGAACAAACACAGAGGTGACGTGTCAGCCTGTGTTTGAAAGTTCAATTTTTTTTTTAGTTTTTTTAGCAGAGGCCCCACCACTTACCCATGTTCTATGAAACTTTTTTATTTGCCTAAAACACTAAATCTGATTAATAGGCAAAATATAATATGTAGTACTTATTAATTTATTCAATTATTGATTTTACGTTATTAATAAATACTATTAATGTGATTATTGAATCATACAGTGATACAACCATAAAAATTAAGAATATGATGAAATTAAATGACACTTTATACAAGTGATATACTGTCTTAATATTAAAAATAAAAAAAATAAGTAAAACAATGACTAAAAAATTTTTAAAATGAAAAAAAATATTAAAAGCGAAAAAAATCTATTATTATATTCCATTAATATACGACTACTAATAATTTCTACAATATCACCATATCAAAATTTAAAAGGTAAAAAAATACAAACATTAAAAATAACAAAAAAAAATTAAATGTTTATTGCTAAGGATTTATTTGTTTCGTTTTGTTTGATGCTTCATTATTTTGAAAAAAACCAAAGAAAAACTAATGAGTATTTTTATGATATACAAGTATTTAGGAAAAAAAATAATTTCACATCAACACTACCCCAGAAATTAGAGATCCACGAAAAATTGAGTACAAATTATGAAAAATAAGTAATACGGACTTTTATTTAAGACGGGTATATCCTTCTTGAACTTAAAACGGGTATATCCGTCTTAAGAAACATCTACTCGAAATATAGAATGTTATTTGACTAATATATCTTATTTAAGACGGTTATATATGTCTTGAATTTAAAACGGGTATATCCGCCTTAAACTAAAGACGGGTCAAGTAATATGTATAAGACAAAGCAGCATGCATAGAAAAAAGTAACAGATTTGTCTTACCTATATAAGTATGAAGATATTTGACCCGTTGTAATGTTAAGACTGCTGATATATGTATAACGTTAATTAGTATAACTACATGGAAATGATACGAGTACTATTTTAGGATTTTGGAGAATTTTCATGTATTGGGTTATTTGGGTAATGGGTACATGTATATATGTATATTAAAGTAATGGTTAATGTGATTTCTTAGGAAGTAACTTTCGCCCAAACGAATCAAGTTAATCAACATTCAATCACGCAACAAGATTATCGCGCAACAAAATTAGTCAACAATCTGATTAGAAACGTGATTTGACATCAAATAGGTATATGTTGAAGAAGGTACTCGGTATTGTTTTTTATAATACATATGATTCTATATAAAACTTAATCATTAGTTTTCTTGATAATAGCAAATTTGAAATAACAAATCCGTACAATTTGCACGGGTTTAAAACTAGTATACAATACAAAGTATGAGTATAATATAAACTTGGAAAACAAAATGTCCATGTTAAAAATGCAAAACTTAAAATGTTTGAATGAGGGATCAAACACAAGATGTTCTAATCTCAGCAATTGCACTCTACCACTGAACCACTTAAATTGATATGTACCACCACTAAATTTTACATATATTGGGGGATGCAGCCGCACTCCTTGCACCTCAAACACGATTGTAGGAAATCCTTAAAATTTTGGTTGGTATATTAAAATCAAGAGATCTTGCACCTCTTACTTTCGATCTTGCGCTTGATAATAAAAAAAAAATTGTTTTTGTATAAATATAACGGATATAATAAAAAAATGTCCCGATATCAATTCAGATGATGTTTATTTATCGAAAAATTAATTGTGTAAAACTCAAATATTAGAGTAAAGGTCATGCCTTCGGATATTAGTTTTTGTTGGGATAACATTGTTCAATTTCACTTTATTCGACAAAAAATTACAACCTTTAATTAGTCTTCTACATATATTATGATATGCTTTGAAGGATGCACCAAGAAGAAAATAGTACTCCCTCCATACCTGAGCAATGGTAACACTTACCTAATACGGTCGTACCACACCAATGGTAACATTCCTTATTTGTCCCACAATATTACCAAGCTATCCTTATACCCATTTGATATTTAGACAAAATATCATTACATACCCCACCTACCAACTCACAATTAAACTCACAATTACATACCCCACCTATTTTCTTCCCTCTTTACCCTTACTTTTACCCTCTTTTCTTAAAAAACCCCATTTTTTGTACCATGTTACCATTTGTATGGTACAGAAGGAGTAGTATATAGTATTACATGTTGATCTTGATGCCAACAATAACTAAATCGACGAATTTATCTGATCTTGGTATAACGTAAATTTTGAGAAATGTTTGAACAAAAAGACAACAATAAGATATGCACAAGCCAATCATCATCAGTTAATTCTCATGAACATAATTTTATGTAGATAATATATACAAAAGCTATCAACTCATCAACATAAAGGAGAACAATGAAGACTATCCGCACACTACTTTACTTCAACAAATCACATGATTTTCAACAAATCACATGATTTGAGTAAAATCAATAGGGACTTGCTAAATCCCGCACACTACTTTACTTAAATTCTGCACATTTCCCCATCCTTTTCCGAGTTTATCCTTCTAATTTTTTACCCTAATTTTCACTCTAATCAATGGAGAAGTGAAAAAACCAAAAAGAAACTTCCAAAAGCCAACAAGACAACAACCCCTCTCCCATCCAGCCCTGCCATTGTGGACTACCCCTCGCCGTCGTTCTCCCCTGCCACCGTGGATTACCCCTCGCCTCCGATCCCGACTAACCCTCTCCACAGCCACCATGTTCGACGCCTTGACTCCGACAATCATCATTTGATCCACATTCAACCGCAACAGAAGTGTTGGATCGACGGTGGGTTTGAGACGGAGTTGATGGCGACGACGACGGAGGTAAGAGGTCAGCGTTGGTGCTGGTGGAGGACCGGAGGGTGATTGGGGCTGTGGGGAGTAGTGTACGATTGAGAATTGTATGGGTTTCTCCTTTTTTTTAATGAAGGATAATAGTGGAAAAAGTAGGCAAAGTGTGTTGGATTGAGTAAAATGGCGTGTTGGATTTAGCAATTACGAATCAATATTACGACTATATAGCTCATATCTTTTAACATAAAGCTCATATTCTTTATCAAAAAGCTCAAATTCTACACCGTACCACATATACAACTGGTTGTATAGTGCATAAATTGCCCACGCTGACGTCTAATCTCGACGCCACCCTCTCACATGAAATAAGTGGGAGGCTTCATAATAAGTGGTGACTGAAAGGGTGGTGAGGGACTGAGGGTGGCGGCGTATCATTATCATTATCATCATCATCATTATCATTATAAAACTAAAAGAAGGGACCAAAACAGGTGACGTGGCACAAGGAAATTTCAGAAAACTTGGTTTGGAGATCTCTCCTTAATTGGACAAAATGGTCCATTCACTTATTTTTTTGAGGGTAAAAGGTGAATCTTCATTACTCAGCCAACAGCGAAACATCCAAACATACAAGCGGTGAAATAGACTCCGGAATCGACCCAATCCAATACCTCATCGAGAAAGAAATGGGCATTAGATGGGCCAATCCATGGGCCACAGAATTATCGTCTCTACGACTAAAACTAAACTGAATATAATTAAACTGACTAGCTAATTCCAGAATCGCCTTCCCAGCCAAACCGAAGTAATTTGCGGGGCATATCTTTGATTTAATCATGGTTATCAATGGCATGCAGTCCGACTCCAGGATAATATGATCCAGCCCCATTTGCCTTGCGGACCTTAACCCAAATTCCATAACTTTTGCCTCCGCTACCTCCGGTCTCCATCGTTCACGCCGTTGACACACCCCTGCTCTCTCAACTACCCCCTACTGTCTCGGATCACGCCCCCAGACCACACCCCATGTCTCCTAGGATTGCAGCATCAATATTTATTTTCCACCAGCCAGCCATGGGAGCTTTCCAACGGGTCCGAATGTCAGCGCCCCTCTCCCGCACCCTGCCATCCTTCTCCTGAACTCCCTGCCACGCATTCCACAAGCAGATGGCCCTCTCCACAGTCCGTTTGGCATCCACCCTTTCCCCACCATGAATAGCTTTATTTCGCGCATTACAGCTCGCCCATAAGACCATTATCCGTTTGCTCGCCTCATCGCCCTCATGAGAGCGAAGGATAAGTTCCACCCAATCCACCATCTCGCCACCAGACTCCACTTCAGCCTCGTTTTCTAGTCCGGCAGAGCACCAAATTTCCTTGGCAAAAGGACATTGAAGCAGGGCATGGGTCGCAGTCTCCACAGCAATTCCACATCTCTTGCACGTTGGGTTAGCTTCCTTAACTCGTTGTTGCACATTGAGGCTACAGGGCAGCGCATCTCGACATGTTCGCCAGGTAAAGCTCTTTACCTTTGGTGGGACAGCAATTTTCCAGATCTTTTTCCAAATTGTGGGGGGCACGCACTTTTAATCCCCTAATAAAATGGTAACCCGACTTAACGGTGTAAATCCCATTCTTGGCAGGACTCCAAACCAATTCATCAATCTCTTGACCCGAAAAAATTGGGATTTGCATTACCTCATTTACCTCAAAATCGAGTAGGTGTTGTCGAAGTAGAGACTCATTCCAGCCCCTCAAGTCCTCGCTTAGCCAATCAGCCAGCTTGTTATTTTCCATACCATTCATTGGAGAGATAATTCTCTTCGAGGGTCCTAATGTCCATTTGTCATGCCAAAAGCGCACCTTACTTCCGTCCCCGATTAGCCATTTGCTGCCATTTCGAAAGATGGGTTGTGCTTCCATAAGGCTTCTCCAGATAAAGGACGGATAATGGCCAAGGGTTGCATTAAAAACATCAGCTCCTGGGAAATAACGCGCTTTCAAAAGACGAGCAACAATGGAATTTGGCTGTTCATGTAATCTCCACAGCTGTTTTGTGAGCATGGCAAGGTTAAAAGATTCAAAATGACGATATCCTAGCCCTCCATCGTTCTTTGCTCGACACATCTTTTCCCACGAAAGCCAGTAAATTTGCCTCCGTTCTCCGCTATGACCCCACCAGAACTGGGCCAAATCACCCTCAATGTTCGAACATAAAGAAATTGGAAATTTAAAGAGACCCATACTATAAGTGGGAATCGCTTGGGCGATAGCCTTTATGAGGATTTCCCTACCCGCGTATGAGAGCAGTCTTTCTTTCCAACCCTTTAATTTTTTCCATATTCTCTCCTTTATCGGGTTAAAGGCCTGAGACTTATTTCTCCCCACCACCGCCGGAAGGCCTAAGTATTTCCCAGGTACTTGTACCACCTCCGCATGCAAAAAATCTCGCACGTCACCTCGGCCATCCTCTCCTGTGATCGGGCTAAAGAAAAGCTCCAACTTTTGCATGTTTAGCCGTTGTCCCGACGCGGCCTGATAAACATTAAGAACCTCATTAATAGTTTCAGCATTTTTTTGTTTGCCCGGCACACAATAAGAGAATCATCTGCAAAAAAAAGATGCGAAATAGTGGGGGCTCCACGGCAGATTTTCACTCCACCCAGGTTCTTACAAGCCACTTCCCTGGAAATGAGTCGTGAAAAAACGTTAGCACATAGAATAAAGAGGTAGGGCGATAGAGGATCCCCCTGGCGTAACCCACGTCTAGGCCTAATAAAACCCGATGGAGATCCATTTATGAGGATAGCTGAGCTCACTGTACGGACACACTTCATTGTCATCTCCACCCATCTCGGTGCAAAACCCATTCGAACCATCACACGCTCAAGGAAGGCCCACTCAACTCTATCATAAGCTTTGCTCATATCCAATTTCAGTGACATGTATCCTTTTTTCCCTTGTTTATGAGATTTTATAAAGTGAAAGCATTCAAAAGCAATGATAGCAATGTCCGAAATAAGACGGCCTGGGATAAAAGCACTTTGTTCCACTTCAATTAGATCATCCAAAAAAGGTTTTAATCTATTAACCAACAATTTTCGGCCAATTTCCTTGTCTAATGTCCATTCACTTATAAAGTCTATTAATGCAGTAAAAATTACAAGGGCAAAACAGTCAATGTATTTATTATACAGCGCAATACCAAGTTCCAAGAACAACTGAATGAGGGTGCTTTGTAAGGTCTAAGAAGAAAATAAATGCACAAGAGTGTGCTTCATAGATTAATCTCAAAGCAATCAACACATGCTCTCGATCATCTAACAAACAACACTCACAATACTAGATCGACAACATAAACGATGACGCCATTGGTCGACCAGGTCTGGACACCATGGTCGGCCTCATCGGTGGAGGCGCGTCCATGCGGTCGCTGGGTCGGTCAGTGGTAATGTTTTCCAAGGAAGGTCTATTGGGGTGTTCGGCCGTCGACTGATTAAATTCATTGATTTTATGGGAACATGAATCAGTGAAAGGAAGCAACAATGGCGGTACCAAAGTTTAAGAAGAAGATTGTGTAAAGCAGTTCAAGAGGCATCATGTGAGTCGATCATTATATCTCTATCAAGGTGTTTGGTGTTTTAACTTCCGCGCCGCCATCCACTTATTTTGATTTTTGAATCTGACGACCTGACGAGTCTCACTGCTGCCTCATTAACATTAGTTTTTTGCTCTCTCATCTCTATTTATTCTCCGGCAAACTTTACTCCCTCCATTAACTATCCAGATTCATAATTACTTCATTATCCAATTCTTTTATTAGATTATATTGATGGAGAACAATTATTAGAATATTATCACAATAATATCTATTGATATTATTAGTTTTGATATTATTCTCTTTGATCTTATACATTGTATCCTAGTGTATGTAATCCTTGTAATTAGGAAATGTATTGTTTTAGTTACCTTACTTGTAGGAGTCAAATTAGGATGGTGAAGATTTGATATGAGGAAGTTGTAGTATATATGTAACGTAGGTTTTGACTCAGTTGAATAAGAAAAATTGATTTCGATCATCTTCATATTAGTCTCTGATTTTCTCATAGTATCGTGAGCAAGGTCGATTTTTTTTTCAAAATAATAACAAAACAAAAATCAATAAATCAGCCGAGTACATCATGATAGGTGATGACGGCAAATTGAAAGGGAAACTGAGTAGTCCAAAGACTATCTCTGCAGCACCCCCACTTTACCTTCATCCTTCGGATAGCCCGAATCTAAATGTTACACAAATCATTTTTGATGGTAGCAATTATGATATGTGGGCAGATGCCGTTAAGAACGGATTAGATGCAAAGAATAAACTAGCGTTTATTGAAGGGAGAGTCAAGAAGCCGGAGGGTGATGATGAAGAAGACGACATCGAACTCGTGGCATGGCGTCAATGCAACGCTATGTTAAGAGCATGGCTGAGGAATGTGATCGATCCAAAGCTGCACCCAAGCATCACTTTTAATCAACCCATAGAAGACGTATGGGAGGAGTTGCGTAATCGGTATTCAGCCGGAAATGCACCTAGGGTTCACCAACTAAAGGGTGAATTGAATGAATGTAAACAAGGGCGAGAGATAGTAGTTGAGTACTACACTCGTTTGAAGACGATTTGGGACGAGTTAGCAAATTATAGCAAGATCAAAAATTGTACTTGTGGAGCGGCTGCAACAATAGCGAAGGGGCGTGAAGAAGAAAAAGTCCACCAATTCTTGCTTGGATTGGATACGAAAATTTATGGGAATGTAAGAAACAATCTTTTGATGGAAGACCCGATTACTACACTGCCTCGCGCCTATGCTTTGATTCTCAAAGAAGAGCGTCACAACTCCGTCACCAAAGTGAAGGAGGAGCGTGAAGATGCTGCTATGGCGGCAAGGACGCGTGGAGGAAAAGGCAGAGGTTCTTATGCCAAGATAGAATTTGAGGAAGGAGATCCACCACCTCAATGCACACACGGCAAGAAATATTATCATACGGAAGACAATTGTTATGATAAACATGGATATGAAGCGATAAAAGTAAGGGGTCGTGGTAGACGAGGGAGCCTAGGCAATGGAAGAGGCAGGGGCAGAGGTCGTGGATATTACCAGGCCAATGCCGTTGGAAGCTCTTCAGGGGCCAAGGAAGGGGAGTCCTCAAAACAGAGTCTGCCATTTACTAATGAGGAACTCGAGAGGTTACGTAGTTTACTGATGGCGAGCCCTGATGGGAGCGAGAAATTACAAGGTAAGAAATTGACTGTTAATGTTGAATGGATGATAGATAGCGGAGCTTCTCATCACATGACGGGAAGGAGAGAATGTCTGCAAAATGCGTGGATAGAAGAAGCATCAACAGTCAGTTTACCTGATGGTCGATGCGTAGAAGCTACTGTACACGGAGAAATAACATTGGATAGAGATTTTGTGCTAAAAGATGTTTTATTCGTGCCTTCATTTACTTGCGATCTTATTTCCGTTCAGCAATTAATACGTGAAAATAATTGTATAATAACTTTCCATTCCGACTATTGTGAAATGCAGAACAGGACTACGAGGATGGAGATTGGACACGGTGAACATCGTCATGGAGTTTATTATTACAGGCCAAAGACGTCTAAGTTGGCAGCACAGGCGGTGGTTACCAAAGAAAGTCGATTGTGGCATAATAGGCTCGGGCATCCTTCTCAAGGCATTTTTTCTCGTTTCTCAGATTTAGTTGGCTCCAAATTAAATTGGACATCGGATGAGGTTTGTGATTCATGTTGTAGGGCTAAACAAACTCGTACTTCTTTTCAGCTTAATAATAAGAGATGCGACAATTTATTTGGTTTAATACATTGCGACATTTGGGGCAAATATCGGAATGCTAGTTTGACTCGTGCCCATTATTTTTTGACTATAGTAGACGACCATAGTCGGGGAGTATGGGTCTATCTCATGAAAGAAAAAAGTGAGGCACCTGATTTGATGAGGATGTTTTGTCAAATGGTCAAGACACAATTTAATACATGTGTTCAAATAATTCAAAGCGATAATGGTACATAATTGATGTCGGGACCAATGACATCTTATTATCACGAAAATGGCATTCTATTCCAAACTAGTAATGTCGATACACCACAACAAAATGGGCGTGTCGAGAGAAAGCATCGTCATATTCTCGAAAAAGCACGAACCTTATTATTTCAAGGGGGTTTACCTATACAATTTTGGGGTGAATGTATAATGACCGCTGCATACTTAATAAATCGAACACCTACGCCATTGCTAAATGGGAAAAGACCGTATGAAGTACTCTATAAAAAGAAACCCAATCTCGACAATTTAAGAATTTTCGGATGTTTGTGTTATGTTCATAATAAAGATAAGCCACGAGACAACTTTGGGGAACGAGGGAAACGGTGTATGTTCATTGGTTATCCTCATAGCAAAAAAGGTTGGAAGGTGTATGATTTAATAGAAAAGCGGGTTTTTGTGTCGCGTGATGTACGGTTTTATGAGCAGAGCTATCCATATTTGGACCAAAATACAGATTCTGTTTTGCAAAATAACAGTGGAAATGCACGAGGTAATATTAATGGTTCAACTGATACTTTAAATTACCATATGAATGATGGAGAACCCCATGTTGTGAGGGGGAGCAGTGAACCAGAAGTAGTATATGTTGAGGAGGAGACGAGACAGGATGACAAAGAGGGGGCTGAGACAACAGCTGAACAAACCAGACCAAGTGATGCTACGCCCACTGACATGACTGCTACAGATCAGTGCCATGAACAGGATAACAGTGATAAACATGTTGCAGATGAAACAGGGGATAAAAACCTTGGAAGGGGGGCACGAGAAAAATTTGAGCCAGCCTGGAAAAAGGACTACTATTGCAAGCCATTGCGAATAACTCCTCAAACCAACGATGTTCACCCGGCCCAAGCAAAGTCCTCGCAGTCAGGTACACGTTATCCGCTCGAAAGTTATGTTGCAAGTAATTGTTTTTCACTGACCCATAAAGCTTTTATGATAAAAATTGATGAACATAGCGAGCCTCGGTTCTATCATGACGCTGCTGGAAATGTGTTGTGGCGAGAAGCAATGCGCAAAGAGATTGAAGCACTCGAACAGAATGGAACTTGGAAACTTGTAACATTACCCAAAGGAAAGAAGCCAATTGGCTGCAAATGGGTTTATAAGATTAATTATCAGGCCAATGGAGAAGTGGAACGGTATAAAGCGAGACTTGTAGCTCAAGGTTTCACCCAAGTCGAGGGCATTGATTATCACGAGACTTATGCACCAGTGGCAAAAATGACTAGTGTGCGGTGTCTACTAGCTGTAGAGGTCATCAAAGGATGGTTCATTGAGCAATTAGACGTGAACAATGCCTTCCTACATGGGGATCTCGATGAAGAGGTATACATGAAAATGCCACAAGGATTCGCAGGAAGGGAGAAGAATACCGTGTGCAAGTTATTAAAATCAATTTACGGGTTGAAACAAGCATCGAGAAATTGGTTTGCAAAGTTAACCGTCTCAATGAAAAATTACGGCTTCATACAGTCACTATCAGATTACTCGCTGTTTACCTACAATAAGAATGGAGTATTTTTAGGGGTGTTGGTGTATGTCGATGATATGATCATTGTTGGGAACGATAGAGGAGCGTGTACAGCATTTAAAACCTTTCTCGACAAAAGCTTTGGGATCAAAGACCTGGGGCAGCTGAAGTACTTCTTAGGCATTGAGGTGGCACACAATGCAACTGGGTTGTTCCTTAACCAAAGGAAATATGCGCTGGGAATTATCGAAGAGACAGGAATGAGAGGAGCCAAAACGGCTTATACACCCATCCCACAGCGACACAAATTGGCATTGGCAACGGGTTATGTATTGAAGGACGTCATGAAATACCGTCGACTCATTGGCAGGTTAGTATATTTGACGATCACTAGACCAGACCTCGTCTACGCAGTCCACAGTCTATCCCAATTTGTCAACGAGCCAAGGAAAGAACATTGGGAAGCAGCCTTGAGAGTTGTGCGATATCTTAAGCGAAATCCGAGCAAAGGGATTACAATGGCGAAGAATTCAGAATTGCAGCTACGTGGTTACTGTGACTCGGATTATGCTATTTGCCCATTAACTAGACGGTCATTAAGTGGGTATATTTTTCATTGGGGCTGTCACCGATTTCATGGAGAGCGAAGAAGCAAATGACGGTGGCAACATCCACGGCTGCTGAAGCCGAATATCGAGCTATGAGAGCAGCCACGAGCGAATTAATATGGCTAAAAGCCTTCCTTGCATCATTGGGGATTTTTCATAGTAAACCAATGTCTTTATACTGTGATAATGAGGCCGCATTACACATAGCAAGGAATCCTGTTTTTCACGATAGGACAAAGCACATCGAGGTTGATTGCCATTTCGTCCGTCAACATTTAATTTCTAATACCATTCATACGTTTCATGTACGGAGCAAGGAGCAACACTACAAGAAAAACTAAAACAGGCGACTGATTTTTAGCGACTGAACTAAGTAGTCGCCAAATTGGCGACTGACAAGAGATTTAGCGACTGAAATCAGTCGCTAATTTGGCGACTGATTTTTTTGAAAAAGGAATCTTATTTAGCGACCGACAGTCAGATTTAGCGACTGAAGTCGGTCGCTAAATCTGTAACACCCCTATATACCGGGGTACCTTTACCAAGGACTACCCTAGCATATGGGAGCGCTACTCATCTCGGTTGCCCGAGGTAGTGAAATCATAGAAACAATAACTGAACAATTTTATTGAATAATGCTTTAACTGATTACAAGGACCTCAAAATAAAATATAACTGTCTCGTTAAACAACATAAAGACTACAACTACATGATCTACAGCATAACTAAGTGATGACAGCCCGACTCATCCCGCATCAACATCCAAGCATCAGCACATCAAAACCTGCTAAACAATCTACTCACCACCCGGATGGATCACAGTAGGTCATAAGACAAAACAACGCCGGGGTCAGTTCAACCGCATATAAAAGTAAGACAATCAGGATACATGAACACAAGCGGAAGCAATGCAACAATCATTGAGTTGTGATCTCCTTATCCACCCTCGCCTCTACCAGAACCGACTACACATCGCAACATGTAGCCCTGCCAGGTACCCATCGCAACAGGTACCCTAAATCCACCAGTGTCAGACCGCAGCCTTTCCACTAAACCTAGTCATTGATGTGCACACCTCTTCTAACTTGAGAGGCTAGAAGACGACCTCTAGGCGTAATCCCCTTCTCACGGGGTGATTACTCATCGCTCATAATCAACAACTCATGATATATCACCATACAATCACATATGCACATTACAAGAGAATCTTACGCAAACCACAGCAATACTGAGTAGGATAACCTACCTTTTAGCAATTCCTTCACGAAGATAATAATAGCAATTACTCTAGTCGTAGAAACCTCCTTTTATGAACTCGTCACCTAATCATAGCATAGACATAATCAAGATCGATCCTAATATCAACCTAATCAACTAATTAGGGTTTATTGATGATACGAACAACTAAAAGAGAATTGACCTAACTTACCGCAGATCTAGATCCGAATCCTTGATGTTTAGAGC
>JAGPOY010001437.1:13936-31345 GCA_018983105.1 Silene uniflora
GTCCTCTGTCAACCAAAACCCAAAAAATCGTATTCGAAGTAAGTGTCAATGGTGTCATGTGCAAGGCCACACTCTCTCGTACTGTCTCATATTCAAGGCACTCTATCCCGACATTCAAGTCCCTAAATATACCCGCACCCCATCCACCCAAAACCCTGCCCAAGCCAACCCAACCGTGCTCTCTCCCCAACCCGTGCCCTCACCATGGTTGCTTTACAGTGGTGCCTCACTGTTAGGTTCATATCCCTAATTTTAGACTTCTCTAAAATATTTTAATTTAACTCATATAAATTAATAAGTGATCTAGTGCATGCAAAACACAAAAGGAATAAGGAGAAGAAATGATCCCCTTACATTGCGGAAGTGGCACGTGTGGGCACAACTAAAGTCGCCTACTTTAGTTGACCTTGAGCTAATAAACAAAGGATGATCCTCCTCCAATAGACCCCAAAGTCGAGATCCTCTTTCAAAGTTGCACCCAAAACTATCCCAAACCCTAATATAATTTACTAACTAGATAAATTATACTAGAGATCTTAAAATGTAGATCTAATAATATATGTATTACTACTATAGTAATAATGGGATTTTAGATCTTGAGACAAATTTTAGCATAAAACTATTTTATGTATTTCTAGAGAGACATAGGTATTTTTGCATAAGTTATAGTAAAAATTTATAAAACAAAACTTATATGGGTAGAGGAGTGGAGGGGGTGCCGGGTTCAAAGAGGCGACAAGGACAAGCATGCTCTCTTGTTATGCCCTTCTCAAGGTAGCATTTGTGTGTGGGAATATAAACTAATGATGATGTCTCCTCATAAATAAGAGCACCCAACAAACCCCTCAACCACCCATGAAAAAAACGCCTCTCCTACAATAAGAGGGACTCCATTTTAAGTTTTGTGTTTTGTCAATTGTGTGTCATGTGACATGTGACTCTACCATGTCATATGTTACTATTATGCATATTTAACAAATTAAATGTCATAATCAAACATAAATAAATCACAATTGATAAATCGACTAGTAATTCCCATTTACTAGTAACAATAACATTTTACAATTAGTCGATATAATTTACAACACATTGTAATTATAATCGAGTCAATAACTCTTATCTTAAATAACCAAGTGTTAGTCCAGTGGTAGCTGGGTTAAACCTCGAAGTTTGCATAAATGCAGGAATTGAGAGGTCCCAGGTTCGACTACCAGTTGGGGCGATGACCACTTGGCCACTGCAGCCCCCAAAGGGGGTGGCTTACATGGTCCATGTGGTGGTGCGGGAATGCATGGGCCCGGGGGGGATTCAACCCCCTCGTCACCAAAAAAAAAAAAAAACTCTTATCTTAAATGTTTCGCAAACAATAGACGATATTAGTAATATAACGTCTTAATCACTAAATCGAGTCTTATTTAATCTCATTACAATAAGACGTAATTTTCTCTCATATAAAATAAATTTGTCCAATTTTAAGGAATTAATTAATATATATCGTCATATAATTAATTAACTTCATGGTTTAGGAATCATCCTATAGGTGTGACCTAAAGGGGTCAACTGATCACCACCGTCAAACGACAGTAATGTCAAACTCTAGTCAGCCAATCATTACCGATTAATGTTGATCAGTTGACTATATAATAGAATCATCCCTTGCGTATTCTTATTACGAGATTTAATTAATTATGTAATTATACAATAATTACGTGATCGCACTATTGTTGAGGACACATACTCCAACACTCACATCATGTCACGGATTACCTCACCAATCTCTCCCTCCATTACCCATATGATGGTACCGATGAGATTGTTATAGGCGATGGTTCGGGTCTTCCCATCTCCAATGCCGGTTCTACTCTGCTTTCTTCTTCTTCCTCCTCCTCCTCCTCTTTTAAATTACCCAATGTCTTACATGTCCCTCAAATGCACAAAAACATCATATCTGTATCTAAATTTTGTGCTAAAAATCGTGTTTTTATTAACTTTGCTTCTGATTGTTTCTTACTGTGAAGGACTCTGATTCCGGAGCTACTCTGTTCACGGGTCCAGCCAAAGACGGAGTTTATTACTGGCTGATGTCGTCTCCACCTCAAGCACAAACCGTTTCTCTCAAGGATGCGGATCTCCATCACCGTTTTGGCCACCCTCATTTTTCTGTTTTTAAGCAAATTGTTGCTGTTTTTAATTCCAAAACTATAACTAATAATACTGATGTTTGTCATGCTTGTCACATTGACAAGAGTCACAAATTACCATTCGATGCTTCTTCTCTCAAAACGAGTTTCCCCCTAGAAGTCGTCTTTAATGACTTGTAGACCTCGCATGTTCACTCGTATGATCAATATAAATATTATGTGATTTTTGTTGATCATTTTACAAAATTCACTTGGTTGTTTCCACTCAAAAAGAAGTCCGACACTAACTCAATTTTTTTACAATTTAAAGTTTTGTTAAGAAACAATTTTCTCGACCCATACTTACGCTATACTCCGACAATGGGGAGAAATTTGAGAAATTAAAACCCGATCCGATTTAGCTAAACATGGCATTCAACATCTCACCTCTACGCCACACACACCTGAGCACAACGGTTTTATAGAACGACGGCATCGCCACATTGTAGACACCGGTCTTGCGCTTCTTTCTCACGCTTCCATGCCCCTTGATTACTGGCCTCACGCCTTTCAAACAGCGGTTTATCTCATAAATCGCATGCCTACTTTGACATACCATAACCACTCCCCATATTCTCGGCTCTTCAACACTCCTCCCGAATATGTTAACCTCCACAACTTTGGCAGTCTATGCTTTCCCTGGCTATGTCCTTATAACCGTCACAAAATGGATCCTCGCTCCATAGCGTGCCTCTTCATAGGTTATGCCCCCACCCAACATGCCTACCTATGTCTCGATCCCACCGCAAATCGTGTCTATAGCTCTCGTCATGTGCGCTTTGTTGACACTACCTACCCTTTCTCCTCACCTTCGTCCTTCGCTCCACCAATCCTCCAATCCCCTACCCTCCTCTGCCGCCTGGTGTCGGGTAACAATTCCTCTCCGGACCTTGGACCCGCAACCCATCATCTCCCCTTCCTCCTCCCCCACTACTCCTCGTACTCCCACTGCCTCACTTACGCCCACCACACCATAATCCTCTCTTCGATATGATATCCCCAATCCTGACAGCTCCCCTTCCTCTGCTGCCTCCTCTGAACCCGGCACACCGACCACTCCCCAGCCACCACCCATCCATACTCACGCCACCCGAGCCTCACAAAATTTTTTTTAAACCCATCGACAAGCTTAACCTCAATGCTCAACTTCAGCATATTCGACCAAAAACAACTAAACAAGCTCTCCTCGATCCCACATGGAGAGCTTTCATGGAGACCCAATTCACTGCCCTTCAATGAAATGGTACTTGGGAACTCGTTGCCTCTTCCCCGGACCAAAATTTTGTGGGTTGTAAAAGGGTATTTTGTACAAAATACAACCCCGATGGTACCCTTTACAAACATAAAGCCCGTCTAGTTGCCAAGGGATTCCATCAACGACCCGACCTTGACTATAATGAAACATTCAGCCCTGTCATTAAACCCGCCACGGTTCGATTGTTGCTTAGTCTTGGCGTCATCAACAGTTGGCCCCTTCGCCAACTCGGGTTTAACGATTCCTTCCTTCAAGGCACGCTCACTGACACTGTATATATGGCTCAGCCACCCGGCTTTGTTGACCCCAAAAACCCGACTCATGTATGTTGCCTTCGCAAAGCTATTTACGGTCTCAAACAAGCTCATCGGGCATGGTATAATGAATTGCGGTCTTCCCTTCTAGGCGATGGTTTTACCAAATCTTTTTCCGATACATCGGTATTCATCTTTCATAGCTCTTACAAATTATCTGTCCTTGTATATGTCGACGATATCATTGTTACAGGGTCTGATGCTTCTCAGGTTGACTCCGTTTCGCTCCTTAGCTAGTCGGCTCTCCCTCAAGTACTTGGGTCATCCCTCCTATTTCCTTGGTGTTGAAGTTCAACCATGCTCTCAAGGGCTATTTCTCAACCAACAGAAGTATGCGACAGACTTACTCAATCGGGCTCACATGGCTGATGTTAAATCTGCCACCACTCCGATGGACTCTCCCTCTAAACTAAGTCTCGGTGAAGGCGCTCCCCATAACAACCCAACTGATTATCGTGCTCTGGTAGGTGGCCTTCAGTACCTATCCCTCACTCGTCCCGATATTGCTTATGCCGTGAACAAAGTTGTCTCAATTCATGCACCGACTGTCTGTTAATCATTGGGGTGCGCTTAAAAGGCTCCTCCGTTATCTCGCAGGCCTTATTTCTCACGTCATTCTCATCTATCGTAACTCTCCTCCACGTCTTCATGCCTACTCCGATTCCGATTTGGGTGGCAATCCGGATGATCTTCTTTCCACCGGTGCTTATATTGTATATGTAACATCCCGGCCATAACCGGGTCGGGAGCGGTTAGTTATGATAGCTCACCAGGCTGTGTAAATGGCCCACAGATCAACACGGGTCCTTTATAGCGCATTTTGTCCTTACTCATGCGCATCCTGGGAACCTTCCCGGGAGGTCACCCATCCTAAGACTACTCCTAGCCAAGCACGCTTAACTGTGGAGTTCTTTTGCATGGATAACCATAAAAGAAAGTGCACTTTGTTGATATGAGTAGTACTTACAATCCCTTTAAGCACTAGTCAGATTTTAAGCCTATCAATGGACCTCTTCAAGGGAGTACCCCACCCGAATAACTCATTCGGTTCAGTGGAGTATTACACACACCCACTTGAAGAACGCAACGTCCTCGTTGCGCCTGGGAGCATAACCGCTAACCCAGAATCCTCCCCCGCTAGGTTGGTGACCTGGGTAGTCCTGACCACAGGCTCACCAGACGGTCGCAGGGTTGCTCTGATACCCCTTGTAACACCCCGGCCCAAACCGGGTCGGGAGAGGTTAGTTATGATAGCTCACCATGCTGTGTACATGGCCCACAGATCAACACGAGTCCTTTATAGCGCATTTTGTCCTCACTCATGTGCATCCTGGGAACCTTCCCAGGAGGTCACCCATCCTAAGACTACTCTCAGCCAAGCACGCTTAACTGTGGAGTTCTTTTGCATGGATAACCATAAAAGAAAGTGCACTTTGTTGATATGAGTAGTACTTACAATCCCTTTAAGCACTAGTCAGATTTTAAGCCTATCAATGGACCTCTTCAAGGGAGTACCCCACCCGAATAACTCATTCGGTTCATTGGAGTATTACAGTATACCTTCACTACGCCAAATAAGACCATCAATAACGGTCATAATGCATTTACCGTATTTAAATAGAAACACGCAACCGTTATTGCAACGACGGTTGTTAAATATACACCATGGTTAAAAACCGTTATATAAAATCAATAACGCACCATAATACCGTTATCACAACTCAAGAACGGTTATAAAACTGTTGTTAAATATATTTATGGCAACGGGTATACTATTGAGAAACCGTTATTAAATGTTAATAACGTTGCCCAAACCGTTGTCCTAGTTTTCTATGACTACGGTTTAGTGGTACGACAACCGTTGTTAAAAGGTATAAACAATAACGGATCAATTCGTTATCTTATTTAATTGAATGTCAAAATTTAACAACGGCTTTATTGCAATAATACCCGTTGTCATACTTCCAAATTGACAACGGTTCCTAACCGTTATCCATTATATTGATGAAACCTTGACAACATTTGTTTTTTTTAAATAAAAACATTGTAAAAGTTTAGAATTGGACAACGGTTATCGTTCGTTATCATTTAATTTTGGCAGTTTGAATAGTAGATTAAATATGTCAACGGTTCTTAAGCTAAATAAAACCGTTGTTAAATTATTATATACAACGGTTTTCTTAGAACCGCGTCTTTATCTTTATCTAAGTCATCTATTGTGCTGGTTATCTTTGTTTTTTTTTCCTAGCAGCTGCTGAAATGCTATTTTTTCAGCAGCGTTTCTAGCAGCTGCTGGAATGCTATTTTTTTCAGTAGCTGCTGAAAAATAGCATTCCAGAAGATGTGCACTGCAAAAATTCAATCCTGCATCAAAATATTACACCCAATGATCAATTAAACCCAGTTCTTATGTTGGGTTTCCTAAATTCATTCTTACGCAGGTGCAGCAAATGGTTAAGTACAGGTTTCACTTTTTGAAGGCTGGAAATCATTGTGTGAGAGGTAGAAATTGGTTTAAGGATAGGTTCATGTTAGACTAGTTCAGTCTTTTTAAATTAATTGTTGTAATAGCTTTTGAGCATGTATGATTAGGAGATTTCGATGATGTATTTGTAATGACTTTGAGCTTAATGAGAATGTTCACATTCTACCAAAAAAAAACCCAGTTCTTATACAATAGTACAAACTAGCGGATAATCAAAAGCCAATACACAACTTCCTCAAAAAACACAAAAGAAGCCAATACACAACGGCGCTATATATACACGTACATAAAGCATGAGCAAACTATTGAGACTCCGCTATTAAAACAACATAACTGGCCTACATATTTCTCAACTGAATGATGTTCTCTGGCGAATAGTCTGGGGCTTTGTTGACTTTGAGTGGAAACTACAATTCAAAATATATACATAATCAAAATAGACAGAATACATTGGAGTATAAAGAATTTAATTCAATTTACATCTGAAATAGTTTTTAAATCACATTAACCCGTGTCGGAATGGTAGAGAAAATTTCCGCTGATAACCTCCCACATGGAGTGACAAACGTAAAAGGCGCATTGTTTATCGTCTCGTGCTTTAGGAGACTATTATATAAATCACACACAAATCACCTGAATTGGCTAATTAACCCTCGTGCTTTAGGAGACTATTATATAAATCACAGAAATTAAATGATACGAGTAATTATTAAGAATACACTTACTAATAGCGTGATAAAATTGGGATCGTTGCAGCTCTCATATTTCCCAAGTGGACATAATCCTCTTTTTGCTTCAAAAACACTAATTCATATATACACACGCATGCCATTATTATTTGCATATATATGGCTCAAGTCATACAATAACAAATGACATTATTGAAGGTTGTATAAACTTACTCAGTTATCATCTTTACTATACAGTCAGAGGGTTTTGCCTTCGGAAGAGTCAATCCAGTACACTGTTTTTGTTTCCATTTGGATCACCATTAGCACGCAATGCTTCATATTCAATTTTGGGAAATTCAATTGTTAATAATAATTTTATAGATTCATGAGTCATTACAATAATCACGTACTATACACACATATTCTCATGATAGGGGGCAAGCCATAATTTTTTGGTCGACATCAACCGACGAGCGATACTATTGATTTGTTCTGCGTATGAAATTCTGTGCACAGAGAACGCCTTAGGACTCAAGAATCCGTAGGCGTGAAGTGGGAATTCCTCACAGCGATATGAGGATTGAGTTACCTATTACGCCACATGGAACGAAGAATGTTATTGTGATTTATAATTTAAACAAACATCATTATTCGTAAATTTAAATGACTAACTAGTTTTATTAAATAATTAAACTTATTTCATCCAAATCAAAATGTGAACAGCATCTAAATTGTCGAGGTCGACAAATTCCATTAGTTGCTTCGGATCCAGTACAGCTATATCAGCTGCACCCAAAATTTCCGCTTCAATGTTAATCATGACTACATCCCCTCTAGGTGACTTCCTTACAGCCAGGTTGTGCAAAGCCTTCAGCGAAGAAGCTTTCATTTTTTGCTTATAATCACCCGATTCATAATAAGAATCATAAGCAGGCTTGACTGCTGCAAAAGTTTTTTTTGTGGAAGACGTAGGCCTTTCGGTGAGTTTGGTCGTTGACGTAGTATTAGTAGCTTTAGCTGCCGCAATGACTTTGTTTAACTCCTGCAAATGTAAAGATTAAAGTACGTACGATTTGTTAACATCCGTACCCTAATTAATATATTTGAAGAACAAGTAATAATTAACGTCTGCATATAGGTACCTCGGAGACGACAACATTGATGAGGGTGTCAGGCCATTGCACAAAAGAACCTAGGGCTTCTTTCAAGTAAGTGACCTCGTCAGTAGGAATCGGTACTTTTACATTCGCATACTCGTCTTTATATAAGTGGGACACTTCCACTTTACGGCAACCGTGACGAAGGGGTATACCATGAAGCTTAACTTGTTGAAGCCAGTCGTAAGTGAACACGTATCCTTTGGCAACAACAACTTTCTCTTTCCCCTGTACACACAAGAGACGACAAAGCGTCTTCCAATCGCCTTCACGACAACTTTAATCAATTAGTACACATACATGCACTACCTTTAATAAATTTCATAAGTAAAAAACGTGTATGATATGAATAATTATAAACTAGCAGCTACTACCTCGCCAAAAGCCGGAATTATCCTTGTCGGTGTTGAGAAGAACGTCTGGTCATCAACTACCTCCGCCTCATCCTGTATCACGACCTTCCTGGCTTCCTCTTCCTCTTCAACATCCTGATAATGATCCTTTGACATTTACTCGGTTTCCACCTCAGTGTCTTCCTTCTCCCTTTCCATGTCCTCCTCGGCTTCCTTTTGTACATTAACACTTGTCCATATAACACGTACTGATTTTCCAAATCATATAACACATTTATTTATAAGCCATATAAAAATATTATTACCTCATTATCAATGACCATGTCTTCTTTGTCCTCTTCCGACAAGGCATCCTCCTCCTCCTCCTTTGCTTCCTTTATGACTTCTTGAACCATATCCAACTCTTCTTCTGATGGCTTTTCCCCCGTTTCAACCATTCTCATTATCAACCTAGCCATTTTCTGTACCTGTGTAGTAAATATTAATTTCAGCATATATAGTTATAAATTATGTTGAATCAAACACAGTATTTATATGATTACCTTCTTAAAATCATCAACACTCATCATCCTTCGAGGAGTTTTCCCAAAATATTGTGGGATACCAACATGCGTCGATACCCCTCTCACACGACCTGGATGCTCTGCTCTGCCGATTTCCCTAGCAAGAATGTCATCACGTCCTTCAGAGTTCCATTTTTCTTCCTCTACCTCCTTCTCACAGATCCTTTACATACACATAAATTTTATTTAAACTCACAAATTATATAACTCCGACCACCAGTGGTAGAAGTGACATATTAAGTCAAACTTACAATTTTCTCTTTGATGTCCTTATCATATTCAGTTTCCGTCCTTGCATTCTTAGGTGTGTGACCTTCCACCCAAGCGTCGTGACGACTGAATTTGCCAAGCTTTTCCTTCAATTCATTAATAACATTGATATCAACTCAAAATACATGATTACTATGAACATATATACGGACTATAGGAATTATGTACTTACAAGTTTCGCCTTAATCAATCTATAACCACCTCGGGAGCCGTAAAATATGGTCTTTTTCTTTGAAATGTTCGCCTTGTTCTTCTTACTCATAGCCTTCATTAAACAAATTGTATCGAGAAACATAAGCATGACCAAACACTAAACTAAGTATACGTCTTTACGTATATAAGTATTAAATAGGTTACTTAAACTTGTCTGACTGCCTATAAGCGATATAGCTATCCCAATAGTACGAGTGACATATAGATACTTCTTTGTTGGTGGTTTCTTGTTCATCGATCTCTCCATTTTTTTTCTTGTTGAACAAGTGCTTCTCAGCAACCTTAAACTTCCAGGATCTGAGGGCTTCTGCTGTCTTTCTTTTAAGGTACTTTTCATACTTTTCGGTGACAACGTAAGCTAACTGCATATATGATGAGTATATTTGGTTAGTTTCGGCTAATATAAAAATCAAGTAGTAACTTAACTTCAGCTAGCAAAGCATTTATACATTGTATATACCTTTATTCTGTCCATTAGCATGGTATTCTGTGTTTTACTCAGTTCAATCATATGCGGTGTACCGAGAGGCACATACTGTCTTACACAGCAACTAATCCAACTCGTAAAATACCCGGCATACTCACCATATGGCTGTCCCGTATCTTTATCCCATTTTAAAGGATTAGGTTTCTTTGAATTTATTGCTTCTAGGGAAACCCTATGGCGCATTCGACCCGTTGTGTGTTCCAAATTATTCTCATCACCTGAGTCGTCACCTGACGCATTTCCATCGTTCCTTTTCCGCTTTGTGACCATATCTAAAGCAGAAATTAATAAACAAATAATAACAATGTATAAATGTAATCTCAAAAAAATACCTAGAGAGGAGGGTTTATTACTTCCTTAAAGAGGAGAATCCGGGTTGATTTGGCGGCGGCAATTGAGATGACGATGATGGCGGCAATGGCAATGACGATGATGATGACGGCGACGGCTTGTGGTTTGAAGATATTATATATGTGGGGGAGGTCAAGTTCAGAGTATATGTGAATAATACAATACTTGCATGTGTTTGTTAAGACCGGCCTTGTTTAATGGAAATTAATAAACACGGTATGCGAAGAGCCGTTATATTTTGGTTCAAAACAGACAACAGTTTGGTAGGAAACCGTAATTGAAGAGTATTATTTAAAACGGATAAGAAATCACCGTTATCTTAAAGCTTTTCATTTTGTTTGATTTTACCGCCAAGAAATAAAGCATGAAATTTATAAAGTTAATAACAATGGCCTAAAACCCTGAACCGTTTTAACTGTATACGTCCTGAACAACGGTTTAGGTATAACTGTTGTATTTTATATTTCATTTTGTACGTTTTTCCCGGCAAAAAAATAAACAAAAAACCCTTGGTTTACATTTGAAAAAATTTAAAACAACAGTTCATATAACAACAAGACAATAATAACACGATTGACGTAAAATAACAACAGCAGTTCATACAACAGCTGACCCTCGCTCTCACGGCTGCCGGGAACGTTTTTTGGATTTGCTAGTCTCTTCATTAACTCAAATACCTTCATCGTGATCATCTCGTCTATATATGTTTGGAATGTCAACATTTTCAACATCATTACCAAATTGGGATATATATAACACTGTGATCAAGTCCTTCAAATTCGTAGTGGTCAAGTTGGTCAAATTGAATATTCTATTGACTACGGTTGAATTGAAACCCGTTCTTTCATAATAGAAAATGGTAACGATTACAGGAAATACGTAGCTATAGCATAACAACGGGTACCAAAAACCGTTGCCGGTAACAATTTTGTAATGGTTTTCCAAATGTCATTTTTTTAAACTCGTAACGGTTGTTAAAAACCGTTGACAAGAGTGATTCTACAATGAGGTTTTGGGAACCGTAAAAATTTTTTTATAATGGTTTGTTAAACAACCGGTGTCTAAGTATAATAACAATGTTTTCCCTGAGGAATCCGTTATTGTTATGGGGCGGTCTAGGTTTCTGCCAATATTTGGTAAACGGCAATCTAAGTGTTGCTATTATATGCAATAAACCGTTATGATACGCTCGTTATTGATGGCCAGATTTGGCGTACTGCTTGGCCGGACACCCATTTCGTGGAGCTCTAAAAAGCAGCGTACAATTGCTCGTTCATCCACCGAAGCCGAGTACAGGTCCATAGCTAATGCCGCAGCTGAAATCACCTGGCTCGTGAACTTACTAGGTGAACTCCGCGTTTCTCTTCCTGTTGCTCCCGCTATCTACTGTGACAACATTGGTGCTACTAACCTTAGTGCAAATCCCGTCTTTTATTCTCGAATGATACATGTTGCACTTGATTATCATTTCATACGGGAAAAAGTTCAATCGGGATTCTTACGTGTGGTTCCCGTTGCTGATGATGACCAAGTTGCCGAAGCTCTCACCAAGCCTCTTGCTAGGGCACGCTTAACTATGCTTATGTCCAAGATCGGCCTCTCGATTCGACCGTCCGTCTTGCAAGGTAATTATTCCTGTCAAATATTATTGTTAATATTGTTGCTACTATTGACTTATTCCTTCCTAAGTTAGTTCCTTAATTATAGGATAATATCTTTTGTAGTTTAGGTAACTATTGTAATTGTATAAGTAGTACTTCTCTGTATTATTGTAAATCATCAATTGAAATATATGCATTCCTCATCTTTACAAGTTTTAGGTGGTAGTAAACAGCGGAGTAACTAAATAAAAATAAAATAAAATAAAAGCATAATTAGAAATTAAATCCATACAAACGAAAGACATGTACAAAATACCGAGGATGTCTTAATCTAGTGGTTAAGACGGATGTATTGTGGATATTAGGTCCCAGGTTCAAATCCCCATCTCCCCTCTATTTTAATGCGACTAACTACTAAGATACGCTTCGATTGAACCAAAAAAAGAAAAAAAAAAAAAAAACCAAGACAAAAGACAAATTTATATATAAAAGGGATCACAATCCCTCAAAATCAAACACAAGTTTAAGAGTAGCGAGCTAAGGTAATATAAATGTTGACATATGAACGTCCGCAAGCTCACTCGTGATAAACCCCATCGAGCGATATCTAATCGCATTAGAGACTCGATACATGACACCCGTATTCCGTAAGCAACGTAACGCCGAATAACCCCAAATCCCTATGTAACCAATGGTCCGGTAAGAAGCAGAAGAGGAAGTTAAATTGGCGAATAAATGCACGATGGCACCACCTAGCATAAGTACCACATTTGACAGCTGGGTCATACACGCAAATCGTCCACCTTCAAACAACGTTGTCATACTCACCCTAGAACAATCACACATACACCCATGGGACTCACCCACAACAACTTCGACATGATGTACACAAGCCATGGAAAGTGTAGAACACATGAAAAAAGTCGACCCGGCCATGACAGAATAAGATTCAACGCTCCCACCATGCAATCATCCCAAAACATTAGCAAAAGCCCAAGTTTATTGACAAAGTATAACAATTACACACAATCATTATGTAAACATTTTGTTTTTGAGGAAGTTTAGAAGCACAAACATGGTAACAATGCAAGAGCAAAACAAAAACAAACCCCGTAAGATGAGTTTTCATCCGATTAGCAAAATTTCACCCTTCGGCTACACTCGAAAATGACATTACACGGGATCTGGTTAAGTTTCGCCCGGTCGAGTGCTTTCAAAATCAATTTGAGTGAAATTTATTAGTAAAATTGGTCGAATCATAGCGGGAAAAATTTCACCCGGTCGAGTGAAATTCCGCCTGGTGGTCAAGTTTTGTAGCTGGGTGACTTCTTAATTTTCTCATGAAATTATCACAAATGAGTCCACGTTAAAAAATTAAGTGCTCTACTGCTCTAGCCTCTAGGTACTTGAATCATTTTATTTGAGGTTTGAATGAGTAAATAGCTATTAATATCTGCCAAAACAAACTACTCCCTGCACAATTGTTTTCACCCCATTTCAATAAGGTAATGATACGGCGCCACCTTTTTATATGCACTTTTTATTATAGGGCTCCCCACATACATGTGATGTACTCCGTACCTATTATTAGTGGGGTTCCCACTAATTCTATCTGAGAGGGTGGCGTCGAGACGTGGCGCTAACTGATTTTCCTTTTAATAAAATACTCCTTACATATATTAGAAAATTGGGGTGACAACAATTGTGCGGAGGGAGTACAATGTTTTTTCTCTTTTGTTTTTGGTGGTTTATTTTTTCTATAATACTCCCTCCGTTCAACTCCACAAGGCCACTCTCTTTTTTCACGTTTGTCAACGCGCGTTTTACGCGGTAAATATCGTTAGCTACGTATTTGTAAAAATTATAAAAGTTAGATATTTTTAATGTCCTCGTAAAGACGAATCAAACAAGATCCCACATGAATATATTTTCACTTACGTATTGAGAGAAAATTGACGACGAATGCTCACTTGTAAATAGTGTGCAAAAGAGATAATGGTCTTGTGGAGTTGAATGGAGGGAGTGACTGTTATGGAAGAAGGATATAATTTGACGTACCAATCTAGTCATTTGGCCATCTCTACAAGACTCCCTCTATATATAAGGAATCTCTACAAATATTCAGATACCCATCTCACTAAAATACAGCCCCTTGCTTTTATGGACTTGATCTCTTTCATCCTTAATTCGATCAGTTCATTTTTTTTTTCCAAGCTTCTTACATTTTCCATGTCTTAAATCTGTCAATACCATTTCTCTTATACACATCAAAACATCTTAACAAGCTACTTTCTCTGAAATTTAAAAATGGTTCGCGAGGAATCCCCTCCACCACCTTTACATCTACCTCCATATGAAATACACCGCCGAGAGTTGAGTTCACAACAAGTGAAAATCCAAGTATACCTCGTCCTGACCTTCTTATTCTACATCGCAGTCATGATGTTAGGACGCCTTCGTTCTCGAGGAGGAATTCGGACGAAATTTCTCTCAACCTCCGCATTCGTGATCGCTGGCAAAATTATTACTTACATTCCTGGTCTCATGAGTGCGCCCGGCGAATCCAACGATCTCTACATATTTTGGATCTCTTTTATTGCCTACTTATACGCGGTGGCCGATGAGATCAGTTGCTTCACTCTTGAGGAGAATGCGACCCGTAAGCAAAACCTTTTGGTTGACTACTCTGTAGTTTGGATTTTGATATTGACATCCCTGTCTACGAGTCTTGCAGCTCCTGAAATACTTGTACCCATTGTCCTGCTCTTTTGGGTAGTCGTCCTCAAGTTCAGGGAAAGACGACACGCATTAATGTTCGCCGACCATTCAGCTAATGGGTTTTCTCAAGCAACTAAAATCATCGACGATTTTAGATTGTACCAAAAGAAGCATGAAAAAGTAAAGGTCGATTTAATTGATCCGCCCCCAAACATTATCAACCTAGCCAATGTTTTAGTGGGGGTCAGGGAAGTACAGAAAGTGGCAGCTGATGAAAACATAGACGAGGAATTAAAGGTCGATTTATTTAAGCCATCAAACGTTATCACCCTAGATAATGTTTTGGACTTCGAAGATGGGATTTTGATGAGTTCAGAAACAGGTAAGGAACTCAAGAAAACTTGTATTTCATTTGCTATGTTTTGGACTCTCCTTGCGAAAATGGGTGGGTATGGTAAAGTGGATTGCAAAATATTTAAGGTTGGAGATGATCTTCTTGCTCCTTCCTTCGATCTAGTCGAGGATGAGCTTGATTTTCTATATGAATTCATTTTTACTAACTCTTATGCAACTTACTATCGAGGATTTTGGAAGAAGTTGCGTGATCTTTTAGTAATAACGTTGTTTTGGTGGCTCACCCTACCCTTATTCATTGAATACCAATCTCAAGATCACAACCTTCTCTTCGTTTATGTGAAGCACCGTGTCTTAGACACCGGCTTCACAAGAGGTGTCATACTAGGCATACTTCTCATAGAATATGCCCTAATCGGTATTTTTCTTAGTAGTAGATGGGCTAAGGTTATGTACACCTGTAAGTACTTACAAAACAAACAGTCCGAAAGAAAAAGTTTTTTCTTCCGAAATGTTATAAGATTAGCTTGCCTTATACCTCGACCTAAACTTTCATTATGGTTAACCCCAATTAGGAAGAGGAAAATCGGTCAATACTCAGTTTTGAATTGCTATGGTATGATTCCTATCCCATTTTGGGCAAACTGTTGGATAGGGGATTTCGTTGATCTTCCGAAAATTGGTCAGGCTGGTGAAAAGTTTACGAATTTGGAAAAAGAACTTAAAGATTGGTGTCTCGAATCCATGTTAAATAGTCCTGACCGTAAAATCACTAATGGCGTTAGTTCATTGCGAAAGAACAAGGTACCAAAAAAAATTATAGAGAAGTATGTAACAGATATAGAAGCCCAAGCTCGCGTTATTCTAATTTGGCACATCGCAACGGGCCATTTTGAAGAAGAGGAAATACGACCACGATCACCGCCTACCAATGGCAAGAAGGACGATTATTTTAAAATCGCGACTACATTTTCCAAGTACTGTGCATATTTGGTAGCTTTTCTTCCTCAAGTATTACCTGATCATGTGTACACAACCCAGTGTGAGTTTGATGAAGTCATCAAAGAGCTTAAAGACAAGCTTCTAAAAGAGGAAAAGAAGGACAATAAAGACACTGACGATGATCCTGATGATAGGCTAATAGACCCTGAGGATCCTGATAAGGTATTATTGAATGGAAATAATAAGATAATAGTTGACGCGAAAAGGCTCAAGAAAAAGCTCCAAAATCATTCAGATTTGTGGAAAACTCTGGCCGAGTTTTGGACTGAGAAATTGCTGTACATGGCTCTTGCAAATCATGAGGAGGTATTTCAAGTTCATGCCAATAATTTATGTACTGGAGGAGAGTTTCTTACACTCCTTTGGGCGTTAGTCACACATGCAGGATGCACACAGATACCAGACCCTAAAGACCCTAAAGACCCTAAAGACGACGAAGCTATTCGTTCTAATATTGAAACGGATCAGATATCATCCCACATGGACGAATAAGACAAATCTTTTGCTTTTCCCTATACACTCGATCTAATTTTGTTTTATTCTTCTTACATGGGCATATATATTTGATCCGTTTTAAGCTTAAGACAGATATACTCATCTTAAATGAGAGTTTGTCCAAGGATATAAGGATTACTTTCAATTATTGATTGTCATTTGTATGCAATTTACCATATATTTATGTTCCTTCCCTTTGTGTGTTGTAAACTATTGTGCCGAATGGAATGGTAGACGAGGAGTTGTAAACTATTGTGGAAAGTCATCGTTGTACACCGCATGATAGTTTTGCGTGACTACATATATAACATGTCCTCAAAAGTTTCATACAATTGTACACACAGGATAGTGATAGAGCGTCACCGGGTGGCGTCGAGATTTGGAGACACCCTATCATATGTAATAAGTGAGAATCCATAAAATATAAGGTGCATGTGAGATCACCTTTATTTTAGGGGTCTCAACTATTATTGGATGTGAGAGGTGGCGCCGAGATTGGACACCATCCGTTGGCTCTAACTCATTTTCCGTACAAGAGGATATGATAAACTGGTAAAAAAATGGTACAAAAATTAATACTCCCTCCCATTTCATTATAAGTGTCCCATTGTGAGGATGGCACGAGAATTAAGGAAATGAGTTAAATAATGTAAAGTATTGTAGTGGAGTGAGGTAATTGGAGAGAGGGAAGATAATGTGGGGTATTATTGTGAGTGAAGTAATTAAAATAAGTATTGTTTTAGGGTGAGGTGGGGTATTGTTGTGGGTTGAACTAATTAAAATAAGTATAAAACATTACCAAAAATAGACAATGGGACATTATTGTGAATAGACGGAAATGGACAATGGGACACTTATAATGAATGGGAGGGAGTAGGATATTTTGCGTGTAATCTTTCGTTTTTTCATTTTCTACCTCGTAACCTCCTTTTTTTTTTTT
>JAGPOY010001438.1:0-17409 GCA_018983105.1 Silene uniflora
TTTGTGTTGACTCACTTACATAAATGGATCATCAAGTCTCAACCCTAACCCGCTAATTTTGTGTCGCGTTCGTGTCGTGTTAATTTGGAAAGTTTAAGTATATTTATGTGATGAAAGATAAAAAAAAAAAAGTTAGGATTGATTCTTATCTTTACTTCTGAGTGTGGGGTTCAAGAAATGGTCAACATCGACAAATTGGACCGATTAAGACAAGACCTAGTACTTTATGCACTGATCTTAAGGTCCACAAAATCAGGTAACTGGTTTCGGGGGAACAAAATAGAAAATTCCCTTATGGATGGTTCGGTACAATCCAAATCCCGGGGGAAGAAAACGGACGTAATGGGTTTCAAGTCCCCTCTTAGTAAGTCCAGACTCCGAATTTGCCTTTTGAGGTGGTTCATGTTTCGGATCCTGAACATCCATTCCTCGAGCTGTACTTCTTCAAGGGTTGAAGTTTAGCGATTAGAACATCGAGAGGGTAAGTGCTCGAGTTTAGGCTCAAGCGATTTTTATAGGCAATTGTGTGGCTCAGCACAAAAATTAAATTGTGTTGAGTTTTGGGGGGTGGAAACGGATGTAATGGGTTTCAACTTTTAAGTCCCCTCTTAGTCAGCCTAGACTAGTTTGCCTTTTGGGGTTGTTCATGTTTCAGATCCCGATCCAGTTCTGAACTGGTGAACATTACCTGAGTGATACTTCTTCAAAGGTTGAAGTTTAGCGATTAGAACATCAAGAGGGTAAGTGCTCGGGTTTTACGTTAAAGCGATTTTTATAGGTAATTGTGTGGCTCGACACAAACACGACACAAAATTTAATTGTGTCGAGTTTGAGTTGAAAGACTCATGACCCGTTTACATTTGACACAAACCCGACACGATACAATCAGTTTGCCGGGTCTACCTTCCACTGTTCCAGGCTTCCACTACTCCTCCAGTCCTCCAATACCCAAATAAGAAATCAGAGATTATCTAACAGTGAACATAATTACATAGCTAGTCAATTAGAAATGCCAAAGATCCAATCTTTGTTAGTAATTATAATACTAACTTTGATTAATTTCTGGGTTATTCCCATTTCTTCATCCTTTAATTCTCCTCTAAATCATGTCTACAATGTTGGTGATCATGTCCCTTTTTTTGCCAACATTGTTGGACCCTTAAACAATCCCAGGTACGCTCTAAATTTGTCACCTTTTATTGTATCTAAAGTATAATTATTGCCCTTTTTTTGCATTTCAGTTTAATTTAATTTGTATGAAGCAATTGTTGAATGATTTTCAGCTAATTAAGTTTGCTAATTTTACTTTAATTTAGCTAAAGTTTGTAACTTTGTATGTGTAATGCCTTGATGATGGTTAATAAAATGACAAATTTGTTTTTGGATTTTCCCACATTGTGATTTGTAGCTGTAAAATGGCTTACTGAAGTGGTTGCGCTTCTTTCTATTGTGAAGTAGCAGTCTTTCGATGTAGTTCTCGACACAATTTTCATCCTGGGTCATTTAAAAACATCCTTTTAAGTTACTAACTAAGGGGTAAGGTTGCGTACATCCAAATCCCTACCCTGGAATTTGCGGGAGCCATCGAGGCACTGGAGTAATGTTGTTGTTGTAAGCCAATTTTGTCTGGATACAATATGAAAGGCTGAAGAGTGAAGATTGAATGTTTACTGAAACTTTGGATGTCTTGTTGTATGTTTTTGTGGTTTCGGTATGATCAATGGAGTTTGAGGTTTGATTGACATTCTAGCTCGTCTAGCTGCCTTTTGCTTTATATGGTGTTTTCTCTGTACCCTGACAAGCCTTTGAGAGAAATTTGATAGGCTATTTTTTTGATTTGCAGTGAGACGTACGAATACTATGAGCTGCCATTCTGTCCCCCAGGTCAGCTGATATCTTATGATTAGAGCATTTTCTATCATGTTAGAGGAGATGATTGAACTAATACTCATTAGTTACTCAATTTGCTTACGGTTTTTTTTATTCTCAATTTTCATCATTTCACTGGACTAGCCAGTTACCTGATCAATATGAAATGAAATTGGGAAGTTGGTTTACTACTGCCTTGTGAAAGGATGAATTAAATTGGTAGAGAATAATATATGATAATGTATTATATCAGAGCAACTCTTGTATGAAATTGTCTTACAAAGGAAGACAGCTCAATTTATATGAGTAATGGTTGCTTTTACACGTAATATTGTCTTGGAAATTCTTTGGTGAGGATAGGAAGAGCCATATAGGCTCACCAAGCAATAGAGAAGCGGGTGATGAGACACGGGTTTTTTAAAGGATTTAAAGGGTCTATGTGAAGGATTGCTTAGCAGCTTAGGACAGTGCTACCATATGATCCCAGATGATTCTTTGAGGGCATGAAATAGTACTTAACTGAACTGATGCAATCCTTGAGCCTTTGTTTCAGACAAAAGAACTACTACACAATTTCAAATTTGTTGTCCTTGTTTCACTTTGGTGGGCAAATGATGTTGACAACCTATATTTTCTCACAGTTTACAACGGTTACACCTTTGTAAAATTACAATATGATAGTAGTTTCAATACGATGCAGTTTCTGTTTTGCATTTTCCGAGAATTTAATGGTCAAGTTGAGATCATATAATAAGTTTGGGTTATATGAGTGCTTGGTCGATTCAGAAGTCTAATTGTCATGGTCTGCCAGCATATAATCGTATAGAATGGTTTAAGATGAAATGACTGACAAAGCTTTACTGCTTCAAGGTAGCTAATAATCTGATCTTAGCTGCTGCTTCTGTTTGCAGACCAAATTATCAAAAAGAAGGAATCACTGGGGGAAGTTCTCAATGGTGATCGTTTAACAAACACTCGCTATGATATAAAGTTCAAGGAGATAAAAGAAGAAAATATTCTATGCACTACGACTCTTAAACGGGAAGAAGTTATTAAATTTCGTGATGCAGTTCAAAGAGACTTTTACTTTCAGATGCACTATGATGACCTTCCTTTCTGGGGATTTGTTGGGAAGAATGAAGGAGAGAGCTTGAGTGATGGGAGAGTACCAAGATCGTATCTTTTCACTCATGTACAGTTTGAAGTTTTATACAATGACAAGCATGTTGTAGAAGTGCATGCTTTCAGTGACCCCGAACACGTTGTGGACATAACAGAGGATACTGAAATTGATGTCAAGTTTACATACTCTACTATTTGGAATGCATCATCTGCCACATTTGCTACCAAAACGAGCAGATATTCAAGGGCTTCTCTACTTCCACCAGTTCAGCAACTTCACCGGTTTTCTCTCATCAGCTCAGCTGTTGTCTTTATGCTTTCCGTGACATTAGTCGCCATGCTATACCGTTGGAATCTCAAGAGTGATTTGAGAAAGTAAGCATCATGTTCAGTTGTTACAGTTCTATTGCTTTTAAGTAATATGATAAATTCCACAAGGATTTGGTTAATTTGCACTCGACAGTTAATGGTTTTGTATTTAGGTATTTCCACGGAGATGATGATAATGAGGCTGGACGAGCATGCATCGATGGTGATATATTCAGATGCCCATCATATGTGTCACTCTTATGTGCTGTTCTTGGATGTGGAACCCAAATTTTTCTTGTGTAAGAGTCTGAATTTATATAAAGATTTTGCTTTGACTTAGTACTCGGAGGTTTAATATTCCCTATGCACCATCACTTCTGATATTCATGCTTTTGGGAAGGCTTACAACAAGCCTTTGGTTTCTCGGAGTTTAATTTTAGTTTGAAATGACTTATATGCCTGAATGGTCTTCTGAAAGAGTGCTGTAATGAGTAATTTAGTATCAGCTGGTCTTACACAATGTTCAAGTTCCGCATTTGGCTTTGCGAGTTTCAAATCATGACTCGCAATATGTCTTGTTTCTTGTTGATCTTTTTGTAGCCTTCTTACATTTGTTTATCTAGTTTGATTAAGCATGCACATCTCAGGTGCAAGTAATGTGTTTTGTGGTAAAACTAAAAGTTTTGAGTTGTAGCTTATTTAGGATGTGTAATAGCTTAGCGAATAATTTTTACTTTATTCCGTCGGATGTGTAATAGCTTAGCGAATAATTTTTACTTTATTCCGTCATATTTCAAAGACAAGGAATAGTGAGTCTTTGAATCATATATTTTCTTGAGTATCTTCTTGTAAGGTAGTCGTGTCTGCCGATGTGTGATGGCTATTTCCAGCAAATCCATGCTGGCCCAGTTCTGATTTCCTCCCTTTATGTTTTCAGGATTTGCTGCTTGTTCGTATTGATGTCACTCGATATTATCGAGCCTTACAATCGTGGGACTGTGTGGGCATCTCTTGTTGCAATTTACACTTTAACATCTGCAATTGCTGGATATACCACTGTTTCATTCTATTGCCAGTTTGCTAAAAGTGGATGGGTAATAATATTCGTCCAAAGTTATTTTAGATAAATGAGATAAATCAAACCAGTTCATTTGTAACTCCGTTTCTGACTACTAATCATGCAGGAAAGAAGTGTACTCCTGACAGGGATAATCTTAATGGGGCCAGTGTTACTCGTGCTATCGGTCCTTAATACAGTGGCGGTGTTGTATGGAGCCACGGCCGCCCTTCCTTTAGGGACTATTATTTTATTGTTGCTTATATATTCATTTATCACCGTCCCTTTTCTTGCATTCGGAGGGATCGTTGGGCAGCACTACGCTTGTAGGAAACCATTGCCTTCTCCTAAGAGATCCTCGAGGGAGGTTCCTCCATTAGCTTGGTATATGAAAACTCAGAGCCAAGCTGTTGTCGGAGGCCTCTTACCTTTCAGTGGAGTCCTTGTGGAGTTGCATCTTTTTTACGCCAGTTTATGGAGCTACAAACTATTCACACAACCCGGTGTTCTGTTTGTCACTTTCGCAATTCTGATTTGTCTTACTGCTGTTTTGAGCATTGGTTTGACATTTATTCAACTCTCTGCCGAAGATCCTCGATGGTGGTGGAGGTATGCCTTGTTTATTTATTTATTTATTTATTTATTTATTTTGTTGTATATCTTTTAAACACAAGTGAACAGACAGTGCTGTACTGTCCAAGTGGGCATAACTAATGCTTGTCACCGTAAATCTGGCGAAACTGACCCGACCTGACTTGAATGACACGACCTGAACTGACCCGACCTAGAAAGAGCAACCTGAAGTAGTCCTTAAGATCAGAGTTGAAACTTTTAGTCAGGATCCAAATATGATCCGATTGGTAAGCTTTGAATGACCTGAGGTCAAACTTTCCCATACCCGAAATGGTTATATAATTGCACAACCGAACCCATAACGACCATACTCAAGTGACCAGCTGCCGCGTCCACTTGCTACGTCTCACAGATGTGTTATTCTTCTTTCTCTTGTTTCTTATAGATGATACGGAGTATATCTTAAGAGTTACGACAAATTGTTGCAGGTCAGTGTTGCGTGGTGGATCAACGGCTATATTTATGTTTGCCTATAGCATATACTTCTATACCACCTCAGATATGAGTGGTTTCTTGCAGCTGACCTACTTTCTGGGCATCAATTTCTGCATCTGTTATGCATTCTTCCTGATGCTTGCTGCTATAAGTTTCCGTGCTTCTTCAGTTTTCACATCTCACCTTTATAACGCTTCTAAGAGGGAGTAAATCTATTTTTGAAGTACATATCTTCAGTGACTATCGTCTGGCTCTTCTACAGCAATCAACACACATCAAAGATAGGAATCTCAACCGTTCATTTCACTTGAGAAGCATGACATGCTTTAATGCTATATGATGAAGATGATGAAACTTGTAGCTTGCATATATATCAGCTAGTTTAGCCGATAAAGTCATGAGAAGTGGTATTCATGACCTTGGTTGAAATGAAAGCTCCAGTGTTGCTAAAGAAATGAAAGCGCTCCGGGTTCGTTTTTAACAAGGTACCTGTACATTGAACTGTATGAGCCTTTAGGAGTGTTAGGAATTAGGATGCTTTATTGTACTTACACATTGGGGCCTTGTTTCGAGTTCCTACTGTGGGACAAATCAAGCTGTAAGTTTTGTCTTGTGTCCGTAAACCTTGTAGGTTGTAACGATGCAGCATTTACATGCATGTAATATTTCTACCAGGAGTAAATTTCATCTTGAGGTCATCGTTGTTGCTTCATCTTTTGTCGACTGTTATCTTTATACTCCGTATAACATGGAAGGAGAAATAAGAAACTCTTTATGAATCTCATGAACTTCATGAAGCTCGTAAGAAGAGAGCGACCACTTCATAAAATTAGAGGAGGACAAACTAATTATAGGACTAGTACTTCAGCGATATATTATAAACGAACAAAAGAAACCACGCGAATAAGTCATTGATATGGCGATCAGTAGTAGTCTGATCGCCCTATTACATAAATTTCGAGAGGTACATTGTATTTTAATTGATAGTCAAAGCTAGCACCGTTCGATTACTCAACTTCAATAAAAATTTCTCTTCATTTCAATTCGTCCCCGGTAAGCTAGTCGCACAATAATGATTAATATGGTGCGAAAACGTTAGGGTGCTGATTTTCGCAGTACGTATTTTACTCATCGTAGTACATTATTGACAATTATACCCCTCTTAGTTCACCACCCTTCTCCCTCTCTAACTTCTCCCTAAATTATTCTCTCTAATTTCACATACCCGTAATCCTCTAATTTCACCCATTCTAATTAATCATGTACTTGATAAATTATGTACTTCATTCTTTGTTCATAAATTATCTGTATACACATAGTACTATATTCATAAACATTCTACAAACACATTCACCGTATTCGGCATCGAGTTAAAAAATTAGAAAAATCAATTTGTGTTGAACTAGTGCATTACTATTTACTGCGTGCATACAGTACATCGAAGACTAGCAAATCAGGTAATTCATGTATTAACAAAGTACCGCTTCACCATAAAGATCATTGCCACCGTACCATGCGATTAATTTAGATATAAACCCTAGCCATAAAGCATCACAAACAAGCCTACCACACCGTACTAATTAGCCCTTAATTAATTTAAATATAAACCCTAATTAAAAAGGAATAAAATTAAAAGGAAGAGTCAATTAAATTATTAATATGAGATTAGCGAATTAAATACATGCGATTCATTTGAATTGTTCTTCATAATTGAAGAATTATAAGGAGGTTGATGAGGTTTAAAGTCTCAACAATGGAGGAAAGGTGGAGAGAAGGTAGAGAGAATTAGATTTGATGTTTTTTTTTTAGTGAAGGGTAAAAAAATAGAAATGTTGATGCAAAAAGTACTGCAATGAGTAAAAATTGTACTGCGAAAATAAATTATGAAACGTTAATATATTAGGTTTGTAATATTACTAAACCGTCTAATACAAATTTTTATATTTTTAGCCAAATTTCCGAATTTACTTCACTAAAAATGATAAACGATGAAGTAATTTGACCAACATAAAGAGAATAATGTATATGGCACGATAATCTAGTATACCATTTTCGCGTCTTATCTTATACTCCGAACTTCCTTCACCTTTTTGATAATACCGTCTTTTATTTCCATCAAAAAAAAATACCGTCTTTTATATCCATCCATGACAAATCTATAGAAGAGATCCTCGAAAAAATAATGAGACAGAAAATCCGGACTCGCACCCAAATACACCATGTCATAACTCATAAGCCAAAGCAAGAGCCCAAAAGAAGAATGAAGCCCATTAGGGTTCATCACACACACTATTAAACATTCAATTTCAACATCGCCTTCAAATACTCTTGGCTTCAGTCAGCAGCCACAAACCCTAAACCCCTCTTTCTCTCTCCTGGTAATCAATCAATCAATCGCTCACTTTCTTCCTTCATTTCTAGATTATTATCATCAATTTTAACCTAAATTGATTTCATATTAATCTAACAATTGCATTTCTCTTTTATTTTTGCAGGTTTTGGTGTTTGATTCATCATGAGGTACGTTAATTTTTGTTAATCTTCACATTTTTTTGATTATTTTTGTTGTTGGTCTTCATTAAAATGGTAGTTAATTCAATGGGTATACTCAAGTTTGAATCTTTTTGATTTCACAGTTAGTTTAGCCTTGGATTGATTGTACACTTTCTGTCTCGATTATTTGTTTACCTTTTATATTTACTGTGTCGGGTTTTTAGTCGAAGGTAAATGAATGATTGAGATGGAAGGAGTATATTTGTGCTGTGTGGTTTTCGAGTGTTTGATTTATACTACTAGATGCTACTAGATTTTAATTTGAGGTCGGCTTACATGAATCATCCTTTGAAACCGTCAATGCGTAATTGTATGCGTAAAATGTTTGGAAAGAAGATGATTAAGGAAATTGGGGAAAGCAAATCGTGATAAATAGTGAAATCTGAATCGAAAGCTGTGATTTTTGTATGGTAGTGTAAAGACGGTTTTGCTTAATTTGTTGTATTTGATTGGGAGAGGCGAGAGTTGTAGATGAGATTATGGTTAGGTGAGTGTGCTAAATGGCTGTGCTTCATTTGTTTTATTTGATTATGGATATGTGAGAGTCGTAGATGAGATTATGGATTTGCGAGAGTGCTAGATGAGATTATGGATAGGCGAGTGTGCTAAATGGCTGTGCTTCATTTGTTGTATTTGGGGAGAATGCTAGATGAGATTATGGATTTGCGAGAGTGCTAGATGAGATTATAAAT
The DNA here is from genome assembly GCA_018983105.1 of Silene uniflora. NCBI lineage: Eukaryota > Viridiplantae > Streptophyta > Magnoliopsida > Caryophyllales > Caryophyllaceae > Silene > Silene uniflora. The sequence goes on from JAGPOY010001438.1 coordinate 8,671, forward strand.
AGGTGAGAGTGCTAACCGGTTGTGGTCGGTTTGTTGTATTTGATGTGTTTGGAAATCAATTGATTTGACATTGCTACAAAACTTCATTTTAGCTGCAACTATGAAATTGTTTTACGGACTACACTTGTATTAGTCAAGTTGAAGTAACTGTCTGGAGGTTTGGTGATCTTTGTTAGGGTTGGGTTTTGGAGACTTGTAGGCGAGTACCATCTCATGCTTGGTGTTGCGGGAATATAAGTATATGAAGTGTAGTAATGTGCTAAGAATATACGTAGTACATTGAGAAGTGGAGTGTTGATGAAAGTATTTGTTCGTTGGTTGAATGAATATAAGTGTGTAATGTGTTTATGTTTTTGCAGTAAGTTATCGAGTGATGCTGTGAGGGAAGCTATCTCTGGTATTTTAACTGATGCCAAGGAGAAGGAAAGGAAATTTGTTCAGACAATCGAGCTCCAGATTGGTCTGAAGAATTATGATCCCCAAAAGGATAAGCGTTTCAGTGGTTCCGTTAAGTTGCCCCATGTTCCTCGTCCCAAGATGAAAGTTTGCATGCTTGGAGATGCTCAGCACGTTGAGGAGGTAATTACAATAAAGCTTTTGGGATATTAGACTGGATCTTTTGCATGTTAATTTGTTATCTTTTGGATAGATTCAGGTTTCTTGATTGACATTGCACTTGAGTTTTCTGAGTGGCTGATTGTTAACTTGCTGTGTTGGTAGGCTGAGAGAGTTGGTTTGGAATCGATGGATGTCGAAGCATTGAAGAAGCTTAACAAGAACAAGAAGTTGGTTAAGAAGCTTGCTAAGAAGTACCATTCTTTCCTTGCCTCAGAATCTGTCATCAAGCAGATTCCCCGTTTGCTCGGTCCTGGTCTCAACAAGGCAGGCAAGTATATACTTCATTAGATTTTGTTTACCTAATGTTACTTGGTAGTCTATTGTTTTGTAGGACTGTTTAGGTTAAATATTATCGAGTCACACCATAAAGATTACAACTGGCATTAAAAATACTAACCCTAAGTATGGTGCTTATTATGCATTGATGCTTCGTAATGGAAACTGCAAATGAGCAAATCTAATGCATAGACCAGAGTATTTTATTTTATCTATTCTTTTTCACTTCGTTACCATTGTTTAAATTTCTAAACTTTTGAATGGTTCCTCTGTTATGCATCTGCAGGTAAGTTCCCTACTCTCGTTACCCACCAAGAACCTCTTGAGAACAAGGTGAACGAGATCAAGGCCACAATCAAGTTCCAATTGAAGAAGGTGCTTTGCATGGGTGTTGCTGTTGGTAACTGTGGCATGGATGAGAAGCAGATCTTCCAGAACGTGCAAATGAGTGTCAACTTCCTTGTCTCCCTCTTGAAGAAGAATTGGCAAAATGTAAGTTACTTGTATATTACCCCCGTCACACATCCCAGTCTGAATTGTTTCACGCATTTCTCAAGTCTGATGATATGATTGTAGTGTGTTCATCAAAGGCTGATCCCTTGTCATCGGTTTATATTTGACAGGTTAGGTGCTTGTACCTGAAGAGTACCATGGGAAGACCCTACCGTATCTTCTAAGAATGTTCCAACTCTTTTTGGTTCAGGTTCTTGATATTATGAGTTGCCGTTTTTCTTGTCACCTGAAAGTAGTTCAGTGTATCGTCTTGAGCGTAGAATACTTGGGAAACTCTTTAATGGGCGAACGTTATCTTGCAGTTTTGTTATGACATTGTTCGATGACTATTTATTACGGATATGCTTGTTTTGTTGGTCATGGGGTTCGTTTTTGAATCTCTCTTTTTGTTTTCTTACAAGTTTCTCCGTAAACTTCCCCCATTATCTGTCAAGGGATGTTATCGCAAGTGCACGTGGTCGTCTCTTCTCGTCTTCCCCCATGACCCTGCAAAATTTGGTTTTGGATTTGTTAGTCTAATCTCAGATTCTGGGGAGGATGAGAGTCTTTATGATGTCAAAAGACATTGACTCTTATTTTTAGGCGCTAGGGAAATGTGGTGGTAACTTTGCTGTGTATTGTTTGTATATCGTTTCCATCTGTCTCACTCCAAGCCACCAAGTGCGATACTGTTGCTTATACCGTCGTACTCATCTACCAAGAACAACGAGGAGACGTGTGTAACTAGTGATCCCATTCCAAAAGAAATACAACTAGTTAAGGAGTCTGCAGCTCGATTGGGATTGAGATAGAATCATTCGCTGGCTCGCAGCTAATCTTCCTTTCCTCGGCATGGTTTAGTAGTATATTTTACATGTAAGGTTTTTTACTTGCTCAGCGTGTTTTGATCAAATGTAGATACTAAACGTGTAGCTGAACCACCCAATCCACACTGTCATCTGTTGAGTTTTTCAGAGACTACCCTTATGATCCCTTTGTTCAAGATGCCACTGAGTTTATCTATAAGCCATTCGGGTTGGGAACTACAACTAACTACGAAACCATAGCTAGGCCGCTATGGCAGTATATACAAGGCAAACGGGTCGACTCTGAAGCCCTGATGGAACCAACAGGCATTCAACCCACCTGATGACACTTACATTCTCGAAATCAAGCTACAATGTATTGGAGTTTACATGTAGATGCTCCAATATTCGCGGTTCAAGAGTTCAGTGAAACTGTGGTGATGTAACAACTGCATTCAGGTCCCTATCTTGCTTGCAAGTATTTGATACTTTGGTTCTTCAAATTTGGCCCATTAAATTGCCTCATGTTTACATAGCATATGAAACATTTTTGGCTCGACAAAAGGAATTATTTTTACAACACGACCAAACACTAAATAAATTATACTCCGTATTTGCTAAATATTCCATATTTCTAATGGAATCGTACTCTTTGTTTATTATGTGGAAGTAAATCAAAATGACTCGCACAAGTTGTTGCGCTTAATTTTCTTGTAAAGTACTAATCTTTCGATTTCGATGTAGTTCTTGACGCAATTTTCATTGTGTTATTCAGAAGCAACCTCTGTGTTGTTGCTAAGACAATGGCAAGATTATCTACATTCGACTCTTCCTTTCTCCGCAATTTGTTGAAATCATTGGAATACTTGGGTGGTGATGTTATTGTTAAATATTCCATTATTATTACGTGTTTAGAAATTTAAATTCACGAGCTTTATCATAAACGATAACTATGAAGTTTTAAGATAGATGATTTATTCCTCCAATATAATTTGTCGAAATAGATTCTAAAGATTCTTTAATTCTTATACTCCGTTAACATTCTATAATTTTTATCATAAAATTGCACGGTCCAAGAATTATGAAAAAAGTTTTATTTTTTTAAGACTTTTTAACACAATCACCCGACTAATGATAAGAAGAATAAATAGACTTTGAAGTGACTAAACTTTGAAGCGACTAAACTTTGAAGCTTTATACAAGTAGGACAGGTCCAAGAAGAATAAGAATAAAGTGTACTCTAATTTGTAAGTCCAACTACTAACAATCTAACATGTTATAAATTGATTAAAATCAAAAGTTGAATGTTTGATTGGATGTGAGATGGATTGATCTTATTCCCTATATCTCTCAATTGAGACCATGGCATCTGTCTTTTTTTTTTTGGTAATAAAAAAATTAGATATGTTAGGAAGTTTATTCTTTGCATAAGATTGCACAAATTCAAGAATTTGTTATATGAGGAAGACACTCTTCTTTTGACTTAATTTCAGCTTATTTTAGTTCAATTTCGCTCTATTAAGTTCCTTTCAACGCTTTAGCTTATTTTTTTTTTCACAAATTAACTCTTCCTCCAGTTTAATTTAGATTCAATTCAACTTCTTTCAACCGAAAATAACGAGGCCTAATTTAGCTACCATTTTGTATGTTTTATTTACTTCTTACGGAGTACTCCGTATTATTTATGAAAACTATCGTCATTTTCAATTTTCTAATTTGTTGGGTGACGTGGTATTATCTGTGTATCTAAATACGAAGTAATACTTGTATTAAATTAATTTAAGAAAAAAACATAATTAAAAGTCTAAAACGATATTATTGATAGATGAACAATCTCAACCAAAATCTTAAGGTGATGGTTGAGGTCCAACAATTATATTTATTTTCTATTATTCCCCCTCACTCGAGTGTCCATTGGGCTCGAAGAGTGGTTAGTGCACATGCTCCCTCATACCATGTGCTGAACTTTCACTTCGTGAGTTATTGGAGGCTACAAGAATTTGAACCCGTGACCTTCGGTCACAAAGGCTATGATACTATGTAAAGTATTGAATTACAAATCGATTAATAACCATAAAAAAGGGTCGATACATAAGTTTTCGTTTATCTCAAATATGAAAATATATCGTTCAAACTCATAAATTAAATCCCTACTCCCTCACAATATAATACACACACCCCCATCATAATAATCACACTTATAATATTACAAAGTATTATCTTCTATACAACCTAAAAAAAAAAAAAAATACTCCGTTCCACTTCGAGTAGCAAGAAAAAAACAATTCATAGACTATACAACTTGTACTAGTTGTACAATGTATAATTCGAGCTTTGTAATAAAGTATCCGAGTTTTATTTTTAAGAATATGAGCTTTTTAAGAAAGTATCTGAGCTATCTTTTTATACATTAACAATACGAATTTTGAATAAGCTCAGAAAAAAATAGGCATAAGCTCGGATAGTTATACCTTTGGTTGTACAATGCTTACATACAAGTGGATGTATAATTCTATTTGTGAGAAAATAACGATTTAAAACGAGACGTACATGAGAAATTCTATAATAAAGCACAAATAATAGAAGGCATCAAATTGTAAATAAGCGTATCTAGCTAATCAATGTAAAAATTGACTTTTTGGGTTGGTTTTAGCCTTTCAGTTGAAACTATGATTAAAATTGGGACCTTACCTTTAATCTTTTTCAGTTGTGTAAAGATTAAGCTTTCACAATTATTAATCGAACCACAACGAAGATTAAGTTATAATTAATTAAGATATAATTAACTAGTGAAAGTGAAGAAATGGACTAGTAATAATCCGATGGTTGTCCTTGTCCAATTGTATAGCAGTCACTGTTTCTTTGCTAAGGTTATATTTTTGATGAGTAGACTAGATACTAAAATAAATAGTTAGTCTTTTTTAAGACGGTTTTATAGGGATAAATCGATTACAATTATCAAAAAATCACGATTCAGATTATGAAAAAAGTAACTAAACTATTTTACAATGTATTTGTCTAAGGCCTTAATTTTTTTTCCAACTCAAAGGAACTGAACTGCATCGATTGGAGCTACACTGAACTAAACTTAGTTGATAAAAAATAATATGAGTTGATGCTGAGCTAATTTTAGTTATGCTGAACTGAACTAGACTAAGGCGTTGTTCTTTCTGGCTTAATTTTAGCTCATTTAAGTTCAACTCACTTTTACTCAATTCAGTTAAGTTCAGTTCAATTTCATTCATTTCAGTTTAACTCATTTCAGCACTTTAGCTCATCTTTACACCAATTATCTTTTTTTTCAACTCTATTAAGTTCAGCTCAGCTCCATTCTATTCAGTTCCGTTAAACTCCATTCAGCCGAAAAAAACAAGATCTAAATAGAGTTAGATTGAAATAAAATGAGCTGAAATTAAGCCAGAAATACAAGGCTTCAACAAATTTATTGGTGATTATAAATTTAAAAAATTATGCCAATTAAATAAATAATTCTTACAAGTCTTACAAGAGTGGATTTTGAGTATGAACTGGTTGTATGAAGCGTGTAGAGAAAGTCCTTTTTCCTTTGTTCACTCGAAAGGCGGCAACTTATGAACTAGGGAAGGCTTTTCTTGCAAGGCTTTTTTTCATTTCATTTCATTGTTTGTTTATTAAGTTTATACTACCTACGTATAATTATTGGGCAAGTCAAGAGCTAGATCATTGTGTTTTCTTTTGTAATAAGGTAATAAAATTTGATTAAACTTACAAAATAAGATCAACCCCTTCTCATCGTTTCTAAATGAGGGACGTAAGTAGACGCCATTTTTTTTTTCGACAACAGTAAACTGATATTAAAATAAAAGAAAGTTTGTTACAGTACAAACCCCGGAAATCCGGAGTTCTGTAAACTAGTGTAAAGCCAAGTAACCGAACGAACATTACATGCGTATGAAACAGAAAAGTTAAGACGTCTCTTCTTGTAGGGAGGATGATAATATTCGTCGAACTGGAATAGATCTCGTCTCTCTCTTGTAACCCTCTTAACTGCTTCAAATTTCTTGGTGTACCTGCAAAGACAAAGAGAAAAATCGACAGAAACAGGTGATCTTTTCTTCATATCAGGAATATCATGGGTCGCAGGTCTTCACCGATAGGAATAAGCCTTCTTTAGTCTACAACTCGTGTTCTCGTTATTCCTGTTATCCCTAGCCGCAGCAAACTGGTACTGAACCGCAGAAATCTTGCTAACTTGAGCGGAGTTCGATGAGACCCGCTTCTTTTTAGCAATTTGTAAAATAACGTCCTCTTGAACCACTTGATCATCGTCTAACGTCATATCTACCTTGATCACCTCCTCTTGAACCAACTCAACAATTTCAGAATGCTCAACATTAATTGGTGTGAAAAGATTCTCCGGCAAAGGAGAAAAGGTGGGAACTTCTGCTGGCCCATGAACCTCATGGGGAGTTCCCGTCTGAATAGTTTTAGAGGTGAGGGTCTGAACCCTCATAAAAGACATGGACCTTGGGTGGTAATAACCCAAAATTTTGCCATGTAGCAAATTGGCATAATCGTGAGTTGATAGCTGTAGTGCGGTATGAGGTCGCTTCTTGTTGGAGAAGCAAAGATGAGATAATTTTGAGTCAGTTGAGGAGGAAGACTAACTTGCCTCAGAGTCGAAGGATGCATCAGGTAGACTACTACGCGCAAAATCCATATGCGCCATAGGTGAGGCAGGTGAGGCATAGTACTCAGAACACGGTAGTGTCATCTGTCCTTTGTTTACACTACCATAACCCAACTCAAAACATGGAATCCTTACCAGAATGTATTTCAGTGTTCATGGGTTCAGTACTACATGAGGAGCTGCTACAGGACGCGACAGGCTTGTCAGCAACATCCACACTAAGAAGAGGCTTCTTGCCTTTAATAGAAGAGCACAACGGGTCAAAAGATAAAGCAATCCGTTTGCCATTAGGATTCACTGCAAGTCTGTCAACCACGACGAGGAGTTCACGACGTGCTTCTGCATTATTGTTTGGATCAAGATGCAAGACATGCTCAAAGTCTTCTAGAGCATCTTTGAGAAAATCCAGCTTCTTATAAGCTAAGCCTCTACGATATAAGGCTTTAACATTGCAGGGGTCGAAATGTACAACAAATTTGCAATAGCGGCTAGCCAGCTCAAAATGAGAGAGTTTTAATTCACAAGCAGCTAAATTTAAAACAAGGGATACGGCTAAAGAGAAGGTACCATGCTGATCTTGAGGGGGTAAGAAACCAACAAAGCATAGGAAGTTTAGGGCTTGTGTGTAAAGGCTGCCAGCAAGGGATATGTTCCCATTTCTGTAAAGAGAATTCCCTCTATCTTTCATCAACTGAATAGTGGAAATAGTTGGTTCCCCCAAACTCATAATCCAGAGAATTAAATTCTCATCGTTAACAGCATCATCCTCAAAGATGAACAACTCGCTAAGGTTGCAAAGAAAAGCTTGATAATCCATGGAAAGAAAGAAAAGAGTACTAGCAAACAACGCGGAATAAAAAGGAGAACTTAAACAAAGACTTGTATGACAAATCAAATAGAGACAGGAACCACCACCACGATCAGCCAATCACCACCTCAACCAAACTAAATCATCCACCAACGGCAACGCTCGATCACAAAATGGAAAAGAAACAGAAACCCCCATAACCAACAAACCTCAAGTCTCCATAAACCACTTCAAGTTAAAATTTGAGATCATATCAAAGTTAAAAAAACTGACAAGAAGCAATCAGACCAAATAACAATCAACAAACTGGATGTACTCCAAAACACGCCGCCAAACAGCCCGCCGATCACTTGAAACAGTCGAAAGAGGGAAAGCCAAATAAGAGGAACCAGGCAAGGAAATTGCTTACGATTAATTTGTAAGAGCACAACTGAACTCAAAAGACTCACAAATTAGGATTTTATAAACCTGAAATTATAAGAAAATCAGCCTTAGAAGACAAAGGTAGCGAGGCCATACCAACATAGCGCAGCGGGACGGGAAAGAAAGAACCTGACGACACAGATAGTGATGACAGTGGGGCAAACTGATTGCAAAGAAAATGGAGGGAGGAGAGGTAAGAAAAGATCTAAGGGGGAACTTGATCGAGCAAACAGAACCGCCAGAGATCGGCTGCAGGACAACCAAATCCCTGGCGGCGCCGTAGGAGGAAGATAAGATGGTAAGGGGGAAGGCGGTGGTAGCAGCTCAAATTCCTTATGGGAAAGGTAAAGGTAGAGAGAGAGAGAGAGCGCCGTTTTTGTGATAAGCTTAATGCTATGAAGATTATAGTGTTCCGGGTGTAATTACGGTGGTAATTATGGGAGCAAGTTTGTTGTACACGTAAGCTCGTAAGATGTCGGTGGAAGCTAGGCTCTCTTGAATCTTCCTGCAAAGATGAACAAACGGAGGGCACGGCTTGGGGCCGTGCGAACTCACTCCGACGCTCAAGTTAGTGACTTAGAGATAAGTGTAACTTAGGAGAGATAAGGGAGTAAATACCAAGTAATGAGGGAAAGTGGATGTTTGTA